>WSXT02104204.1:0-11365 GCA_011762715.2 Neuroterus valhalla
AAAAAAAACAAGATGGAAAAAGGAAAAGAGGAAAAGAAAGAGAAGGAGGGGGGGGGGGGGGGGGGGGGGGGGGAGGGGGGGTTATCTTAAAGAGAATTCTCAAAGAGGGTAGAATAGGACAAAGGATATGAAGTCTACAATATAGAAGCGATCTAAAAAGTTATTATTGTGTGAATTTATGAAAAAAATGTGAATGTGAAAAACACGCGCGTCTGAGTCGGACTACAGCACCGACAGAACAATGCCAACTTCACTTGGAGAAGGCATGCAAGTTGGAAGTGAAACTTGAAAGTGAATGATAGGAAAAGGAGAGAAAAAGTTCAAACGCAGGGCAGCCGTGTATGTGAAAAAAGTGAAATCATTTAGCACAACAGTGTCTTTACACGCACACATTCCTTCAAAATTTCAAGTTAATTCAAGTTTTGTATTAATTCAAAGAGAAAAAGTAAATTCTTACTCTCAATCTCTCGGATTGACGGATACGTCTAAGGAGAATCCACAACATTTGTCCGTCAAAAGCATCTGGTTCATCATCTAATTCTTCTGCTCTATTCTTTAGATTTGATTTGACACACTGTAAACAAAATTTTTTTTAGCTAGATTCGGAAAGCATTTTTTATTAGATTGTTTATTATTTAGGTCCATATTTTGGGTTATTTAATTACTCACAACATCTAAATCCTTCATAATTGGAGCTTCTTCACAGGAAGGCACCCACACTTTTACATCAGAATCTAATCCACTTGTGGCCAATACCGGAATGAAAGGATGAGGCTCCAAACAATTTACCTGATTCATGAAAAAAATAGATGTAAAAATATGATATATATTGAGATTAGGTGTATTAAATATATTTGGGTCAACACTGAAAGAATAGGAAAAGTTTAGGAGAAACAAACAAAATGGCGATAAGGGAATAATAATTTTGTACTATGTCAAAATTAATTGAAGCTTTAAACCCTGAATAATAAATGAAAGCTGTTTAAATAGCTGGATTTCAAATTACATTTATTCATTTTCAAGTGTTTTCTAATGCAGGGTGGCGATTCTACGAACGATTTCAAATTCCCGGTCATTTCCCGGTTCTTCACGGTAAAGTTTTTCAATTTTCCCGGTCAACTAGAAGTAAAATATTTATATTTTTCGCAAAACGCGAACATTCATTTTTATTAATGGCAATAATTCCATTATTTAACACAAGACATCAAACATTGCAAAAAAAATCAATTTTGAAAAAAATACTCAAATTTTAAACAAAAAAAAAATCATTTTTTCACGTAAATTAAAACAGGTAAACTTATGATTCAGAAAAATCAATTCACGATAACAAAAGAAAACGGATTTACAACTATTAGTTCATTTTTCAATCAAGAATATTAATATTCAAAAAAAATATAAATATTTAACTAGAGCACTTCAATTTTCAACCATGAAGGAGAATTTTAAAACAAGAAGATTAATTTACAAATAGAAAGAATTATTTTCCAAGAAAGAATATAATGTTTCAACGAAATAGTCGAATTTCGACATCAAAAAATAATTATTCGCATCGAAAAATAGAGCAGTAACACTTTCAGGTAAAAAAAAAAAATTCAAACCAAGCAAAAGAGTTTCATACTATAACGAAGAATCTTCAACTGAATGAGTTGAGTCTTGAATAAATAAATTAACTTTTACTAAAGAAAACAAATTGTCAACGAAAATTTTGATATGTAGTAAGTATTAAAAATGAAAAAAATGGATGCTTAACTAAACAAATGAATTTTCGACTGAAACTATGGAATTTTCAATAGGAATTAGTTAAATTTTCAGTTAAAAAAATTACTTATGACAAAAATAAACTAACTTTGAACAAAAAAAATAACTTCCAACAAAAACACTATTTTTCAACAAACAAAAAAAAAACTAACCGCCGAACAAATTACTACATTTTTACTCAAAATGATAAAGAATCAAATGAAATTGTGAATATTTAACTGAAGTAGTTAAATTTTACACCAGGAAGACTGATTCTTAACTGAAATGATGATCAGTTAACTGAAATAGTTCAATTTTTGACAAAGAATTAATTTCCAACCAAAAAATAGATTTTTCAACATAATGGTTGAAATTTGAACTAAAAAAAAATTTTTTTGAAATAAAAATGGAATAGTGACATTGATGGATCAAAAACTTAATTATAAACCAAACATAAGAGTTCTCAACTAGATTAATGTTCGACTTAAATGAAAAATGTTTAACTGTATAACTTGAACTGTTAACCGTAAGCAATAATTTCTGAGGAATAATATTAACTTCCGCAGGAAAAGATAATTCTCTACCAAAGAACCGAACTTTTCAACAAAATATGTGGAGTTTCAACGATATAATTGAATTTTCGATTCAAAAAGTCCAACTTTCACCAAATTGTCGAATTTTGAACCAGAAAAGATCAATTTTCCACTAAAAATGAAACAGTTAAATTTTCAGTTGAAGAAATCAATTTTCAACCATGATGAATTCTCAGGTATACGGATGAATCTTCAAATGAATAGACGTATTTTAAGCAAAAACATGTATCTTAAGCAAAAAATGCATTTGTTACCATAAAGATTGATTTTTTACGAAAAAGGCAAGTTTTTCTCGAAGTACATAAATTCTCAAAGAAATAGTTTAATCTTCAAATTCAAAAATCAATTTTCAACTAAATACTCGAATTTTCACCCAAAAAAGGTGAATTGTTTTTAACAAAGTAGTTACAATTTCAACCAGAGGTGAATTTTGAATCGAAATTATGCAACTTTAACATAAAAATTTAACTCTCAACAAACAATTTTAAGGTTTGGACAAGTAGTTGATTTTTTTACTAAAAAAGGATGAATTTGCAATGGAAAATTTAAAAAAGTTTTCTATCATTATTTAGAAATATTTCTTCTTTGGAATACTATTTCTACTCTTAAGAATGCTTGTGACGAATTTTGAATTGGAGGAACGATTGTTCGAAAATCCTCTCTTCTACATCCGAATACATTAATTTGAATAGTTCCCGTTCCATGTAGAAAATTCCCTGTCTCAAGTAAAATATTATACTTCCTCCATGAACCTCCCTACTCTAAAATAAAAACTATAATTATTTTCTGCAATTCCCTGTCACAAGGCACATAAATGGGGAAAAGCAGACAAAACGTGATAAATACATTTTGTTTTAAAGAATTAAGATAATAATTCTTTCTGTATGTTTGGGCTACCATCAATTCGATTATTAAATTTGAGTCAGCTGAAAAAATCTCACAGAGCAACAAATTTGCGAAACGTTTTTCCTATCATGGAAAAAATAAAAATCCTCGCATGAAGTGAAGATGTATTAAAATATTTTGAAAATCAGATTGAAGGAACGTTACATTCTTTAAATCAAATGATAACATATAATTTTGATCCATAAAAACAAAGCGGTCATTTCTTTTGTTTTTTTGGTAGATTTTTAAATAGTCTAGTTTGAGTCAAATCATTTCCCGGTTTTTTGATTAAATTCCCGGTCATTCCCCGCTCTTTTTTGGTTTCCCGGTCAAGTCGCCACCCTGTAATTTAACCATTATCTTCGAATCTCGATTCTTTTCAATGACGAAAATTTTAATTCTTTGATTCAAGCTGAGCGATATTCCAATTTCCCCAAGTTGAAAGTTTTTATCCAACGATTTTCCAAATGATTTTAAAAAAAAAACTTGAGATTTGAAGCTTTTGCCACAAATTTCTAGCCTGGATACATTTTTTCTTTAATTGAAATCTTTTGAAATTTGATAGTTTCACAGTTCAAGCTTTAATAAAAATTGAGTCTCGCGATTCTTCTGAATAAATAGACGAATATTTTTTTCAAATCACGAAATATTGAAGCTACCCTTCCCTCTAAAAACACACTCAAGAATGAAAAAAGGCATTTGGATACTTCGTAAAAGTTAAAACTACTAACAGGTTGGTGACTTTCTCAATCTCCTAAATATTTTGGAAGCGTTGACAATAGTTTTGAATGTTAGAAATCTACTTAAATTCTGTTGAAATTAAAACCCTAAAATCTGGTAGACACTCGAAAACCGAGTGATCAACCCCTCAAGAATTACTTACCACTCCTTGTTCATCTCCTGGCATCCATTGGACAATCGCTTGAGTATCCTTGTCCCAGATAAAAATATTACCACAGTCTGAACCAGACAAAACATACTCGCTCTTTGGTCCGAAAAAGTTGACACCCTTTACTAAAAATTGAAAATATCAGAAATTATCTAAAATATTCATTCAAATTATTTTCAAAATGCATGAGACATGTAAACTGATATGATTGATCCCAGATTCTTTAATTTTTCAAAATTTCCTAAAAAACCTCAAATCGAGAATTTGGGCACATTTCCCTTTTTTTACAAAGTTTTCATTCATTTTTCAAGAATCATGAAAATGAGTAGATATTCTAGGAAACTAGGGAAATGAATTCTTTTGAAGAAAATTATTGTCCAATCAAACTCGAAATCTACTTCAAATGGAAATGCTTTGAATTCCTAATATTGCACGTAAAAATGTTGCATTTCCAACAAAATATATTAATGCCCCACCAAATAGTTGAACTTTAAAAAAAAGAGATGAATTTTGAATAGATGAAGAACAAATTCTCGAAACGAAATATAATAATTCATATTCCAACTAGAAGAAATAATTATTTTAGATAAAAATTTGTTAAAGACAAACAAAAAGGCAACAAAAAAGGTTAAATTTACAACATAAAGAGACCAATTTTCGAACACAGAGGTTTAACCTTCTAACAAATATTGTTAAATTTTCAACAAAACTTTTTAATTTGCAACAAAATAATTTGAATTCCCATCAAACAATTCATTTTCTGAAAAACAATTGGATTTTCTAACTGATGAAGATGATTTCTTAAACAAAAAACACCAATTTTCAACAAATCAGTAGAACTTGCATCAAAATAATTCGATTTTCAACAGATGAGAAGAACTGTCAACTAAAATTATGAACCCTTAAACAAAAAGATTAATTTTCAACAAAGTAGTTTAACTTTCAACCAAGTAGTTGAATTTTCTATTAAACAAGATGAGTTCTTAACAAAAATTCATTAGTTAGTAATTCAACGAAAAAAGTTCTGAATTCTAAATCAAAAATCGTTAGGAACAAAAGCCAAATTTTCAAAGGAATAATTGAATTAAATTTTGAATTGTCAACCGAAAAAGATTTCTCAGTCAAGAAAGAACAGACATTTTTCAACCAACTTGTTCTATTTATGAGTAAAAAATATGAGTATTCTACAATATATTCAAAAAATTTACTGGAAAGATGAATCTTCAATTGAAGATGAACTTTTAACAAAAAACTTGAGTTTTGTAAAAAAACAAAATTTCAACAAAATGTTCAAATTTTAAAGCAGAGAGATGAATCAATGGAAGAATCAAATTTTTAACAACAAAAGAACGAAGTATTAACACGTTTAAAGCAACCAGAGATGGCGATTCACTAAAAAATGAATATTTAATAAATAAATTGAACTTTTAACCTAAAGATAATTTATGAATTTTCAACAGATCAAATCAGTTTTCCACCAAAAAGTAAACTGTAACTGAGAAAAACGAATTCCTAACGAAACAGTAGAGTTGTAAACCTAACAGAATTTTTTTTTTTAATTGTTGAATATTTAAAATAACGATCAGGAATTTTCTTTCCTTCTCGGTATCAACGCATGATTTGAAAATTTTCGAATTCTCTTCCTTACCTATTTTTCAATCTTCAATTTTTCAAAATTTTATCAGTAGGAAGTGCTGCTGTTTTATCTTTGCAGATAAAATGCGGATTGCCTTTTTATATTATTGTTACCTAAGAAAAAGACACATGTTCTCAATAGCATAGCGTCTATTATTATTCGAAATTGGAATGTTGGACTCTTACAGTGTTAGGCACTTGACCAAAAAGTCACGTACAAAAATGCCTGACAACTATAAGAATTATTTTTATTTTTTAATATTATGGGCCAAATTCATTTCTAATCGGCCTGTTGAATATTTATTACATCGGAAAATTATATTCATTCATAGTTGAGCGAACGTTTCAGTAATAGCTCAAGACAGAAAGAATTGCCAGAGGATTTTACAAAAATCATAAATTTTCATTCCCTCAGGCTGAGGATTCAGCGAAAGATTTCAAATTCCCGGTTCTTCACGGTCAAGTTTTTCAGTATTCCCGGTCAACTAGAAGTAACATATTTATATTTGTCGCAAAGCGCAAACATTTATTTTTAATCATAACGTTCATTCTAAACATCCTTCAACATAACAGATCAAACACTGCAAAGTAAAACAAATTGGAAAGAATACTTAAATTTCGAACAAAAAAATATAATTTTTTTTTGGGAAAGTTAAATTTTCAATCAAGAAAAATCAATTCACGATAACAAAAAAAAGGATTTCCAACAAAATGGTTCATTTTTCAGTCAAGAAGATGAATTTTCAAATAAAAAGATAAATATTTCATTGGAGCACTTCAATTTTTCACCATGAAAGTGAATATTTAAACAAGAAGAATAATTTTTTAAAAGAAAGAATAATTTTCTAAGAAAAAGTACAAATTTTCAACAAAATGGTCGAGTTTCGAACTAAAAAAATAATTATTTCCACTCAAAAATGGAACAGTATTATTCTGAGTTTGAAAAACTGATTTCAAACCAAGCATAAGAGTTTTATAGTAAAACAATCTTTCACTGAAAGAGTTGAGTTTTCCACCAGACAGATTAACTTCTACTGAAAAAGATGAATTGTCAACCAAAAATTGAAAACTCAAGTTTTAAATTGAAAAAAATGGATGTTCAATTTTTGCCAAAAAATTTATTTTTAACCAAAAAAATTTTTTTCAATAAAAATGGAATTCTCAAACAAAAATGTGATAATGACATTTTTGGCTCGAAAAATTAATTTTGAACCAAAAATAAGAGTTTTCAACTGAAAGAATGCTCGACTTAAATGAAAAAAGTTTGACTGTATAACTCGAATTGTTAGCCGTAAAGAATAATGTTGGAAGAAGAATATTAATTTCTGAAGAAAAAGATAATTTTCTACCAAAAAAATCGATTTTTCAACAAAACATGTAAAGTTTCAACGAAATAATTGAATTTTCAATCCAAAAAGACAAATTTTGACCGAATAATCGAGTTTTTAACTAAAAAAGATGAATTTTCCACTAGAAATGAAACAGTTAAATTTTCATTTTAAGAAACTTATTCTCAGCCAAACTGACGAATTTTCAGGTATAATGATGAATCTTCAACGGGAATAGATGCATATTAAGTAAAAAGATGCATTGTTAACCATAAAGAATAATTTTCTACAAAGGAAGGAAATTTTCCACGGAGTACGTAAATTCTCAACAAAAATAGTTCAATTTTCAAATTCAAAAATCAATGTTCAACTAAATACATGAATTTTCACCGAGAAAAGATAGATCGAATTTTAACAAAGTAGTTACAATTTTAACCAGAGGTGAATTTTGAATAGAAATAATGCAAGTTTAACAGAAAAATTTAACTTTCAACAAACAAATAACGAGCAGTTGATTTTTTAAGTACAAAGTATGAATTCACAATAAACTATGTAAACAACTTTTCTATCATAATTCAGAAATATTTCTTCTTCGGAATACTACTTCTACTCTGAAGAATTATTGAAGTACTTACTTTATTAACAATTAAATTTATATTATTTATGTTAAAATTAAAATTTAAAATTACTATTATTATTTATTCAAAATTGTGACGAATTTTGAATTGGAGGAACGATTTTCAAAAATTCTTCTTTTCTAAATCCGAATTAAAATTAGTTTTAAAAGTTTCCGTTCCATGTAAAAATTTCCCGTTGCAAGTGAAATCATACTTCTTCACCGAAACTCCCTGCCCTAAAATAAAAACTATAATTATTTTCTGAGATTCCCTGTCCCAAGTCAGATAAATGAAGAAAAGCAAACAAAAGGTGATAAATACATCTTTTTGAAAAAATTTAGACAATAGATAATTCTTTCTGTATTTCTGGTCTATCATCAACTCGATTATCAAATTTTGGTCAGCTAAAAAAATCTCACAGAGCAACAAATTTGCAAAACATTTTTTTTTAATGGAAAAGAATTAAAATTCTTCCTTCCATGGATTATAGATGTATTTAAAAATGTTGAGAATCAGATTAAAGGAACGTTACTTTCTTTGAATCAAATGATAAGATCTCTTCTTAATTCATAAAAAGAAAGCGATCAATTTTCGTATTTTTTCGGTAGAATTTTTGTTAGTCTAGGCTGAGTCAACTGAATGCCCGGTTTTTTGATTGAATTCCTGGTCATTTCCCGGTTTTTTCCCAGTCAATAAAATTCCCGGTCATTTTTCGGTTTCCCGGTCAAGTCGCCACCCTGTTTCCTTAAAAGGGGGAAAAATCTTGATATTAGTACCAACTCAAACAAAAATCAAGTCGTTTAGATAACCTTGAGTAACGACGTCACCAGTCTTAAATGTTTGGACACACATTTTCATTCCGAAGTAATGATTAATGATCTTACCAGTAGCATTATTTCTATGACCCTGATACCTATGCGCAAAATCTCCTGCTGGATGTGGAAACAATGTATCGAAGAGGTAAATATCTTCATCATTATAGGACGCAAGAATCTCTGTTCCGTTGTAATTATAGACGGCACATGTTACGTGTGCATGTTTATTTTCAGTCTGTTGAAAAAAAAACAGTATGATTTTCTAATTATTATTAATAAAATGACATGATTTTTCAGAACTAAATGACGAAAGAGGAATATAAAATGATGTAAAAACGAATATAATACCATGTGACTAGGGCAGAGTTTGTGGAGAGGCGTCGGGATTTTTCTTCTATCGTAAACTCGAACTGTCTGTGTCCGGCCACCAATGCAAAATTCGTTGCTGTTTAAAGGATTTGAGTGAATGCTGTACAACTGGACTTCCTGCAAATCTTCCTTAACGACTAACAGCCTGCAATGTTAAATCAATATAAAAATGGTATATTAGCAAATCAAATAATATAATTTTAACTACGGAATTCTCAGAATTGTAAATAATTTGCTATATACAGGTTATGATTACAATAATAATCTCATATTCATTCATCAATTTATTTATTTACTTTGTCAATCAGGGTGGCGATTTGGCGGACGATTTTAAATTCCCGGTCAACTAAAAGTAACATATTCATATTTGTCGCCAAACGCAAACATTTATTTCAATTCGTGACCTTCATTCTGAACATCCTTTAACAAAGCAGATCAAGAATTGCAAAATGAATTAATTTTTTTAAAAATTACTCAAATTTCCCACGAAAGAATATCAGTTTTTTTACAAAAGTTGGAACAGTTCAACTTACAATTGACAAAATCCATTTGCGATAAAGGAAATGGATTTATAACAAAATAGTTCATTTTTCATTCAAAATTATGAATTTTCCAATAGAATTATGAACAGTTTAAATTGCAAACCAAGATTAACTGTCAAATAGAAAGATTAATTTTCTACCAAAAAATACAACGTTCCAAGAAAATGATTGAATTTTGAACTGAAAAAAAAATTATTTTCAACCGAAAATGGAACAGTCACATTTTGAGTTTGAAAACCCAATTTCATACCAAACAAAAGAGTTTTTGACTAGAACAAAAAATCATCAACTGAGAGAGTTGAATTTTCAAACAGATGAATTAATTTTTAGCAACCAACATTTTAAATACTCAAATTTTGAATTTAACCAAACAAATGAATTTTTAACTACAATTATGGAATTTTTATTTGGAAGAAGTTCAATTTTAAGTCAAAAAAATTATTTAGATATAACCAAAAAAAAAATAGCTTGTATCTAAAAAACTAACAATCAAACAAATCGATTTTAGAGTAAAATGATGAATCTTCAAATCAAATTGTAAATGTTTAACTGAAGCAGTTGAATTTTAAACCAGAAAGACAAATTTTTACCTGAAATGATGAACCCTCTACTAGAATAGTTAAAATTTCGACCATAAATTAATTTTTAACCAAAAAATACAATTTTCCAACAAAATGGTTGAATTTTTAACTATAGAGATGATTATTTTTAACAAAAAATAGAAAAGTAACATTTTTGGCTTAAAAATTAATTTTAAACCTAACATAAGAGTTTTCAACCAGAAGAATTTTCGACTGATATGAAAAATATTCAACTGTTTAACTTGAATGGTTAACCGTCAAGAAGAACTTGCCAACAAGAAAAGTAACTTCCGGAGAAAAAGATCATTTTATACCAAAAATCCATTTTTCAACAAAATTTAAGAGTTTTCAGCGAAATAATTGAATTTTCAATTCAAAGAAGAAAATTAACTTCCTGAGAAAAAGATAATTTTATACCAAAAAATCCATTTTTTCAACAGAATATAAGAGTTTTCAGCAAAATGCTTGAATTTCCAATTCAAACAAGAAAAGTAACTTCCCGAGAAAAAGATAATTTTATACCAAAAAATCCATTTTTTCAACAAAAAAGAGTTTTCAGTGAAATAATTGAATTTTCAATTCAAGCAAGAAAAGTAACTTCCGGAAAAAAGATAATTTTATACCAATAATCAATTTTTCAACAAAATATGTGGATTTCCAACGTACTTATTAATCAATCCATAAAGACAAATATTCATTCAAATAGTTGAATTTTGAACTAAGAATGAAACAGTTAAATTTCCAGTTGGAGAAATCAATTTTCAACCAAACTGATGGATTCTCAAGTAAAATGATAAATCTAAAACTGGAATAAATGTATTTTTTGCGAAAAAGGTGAATTTTCAACCATACAGATTAATTTTCTACAAAAGAGGCGACTTTTCAACAAAGGAAATGAATTCTGAAATAAATAGTATTATTTTCAAATCCAAAAATTAATGTTCAACTAAAGACTTGAATCTTCACTGAATAAAAATGAATGGATTTTCAACAAAGTAGTCACATTTTCAATCAGAGGTGGATTTTATATTGAAGTAATGCACCCTCAACCAAAAAGCCTTCATTTCCAACAAAATAATGTAATATTCAACCAAGTAGTTGATTTTTTAAGTTAAACAGGATGAATTCGCAATGAACAATGTGAACAAGTTTTCTATTATAATTTAGAAATATTTCTCATTCTACTTTAAAAACTGTTTGAGGTACTTTCTTCATTCAAAATTATAGATAGATAAACGTTTATTCTTCAGCCTACTGGCCTTGAAAAATTGACTTGCTTACACCATTATGTTTTAAAAAATTTGTTACATCAAATACTTAATTCTAACATCCGTCCACACTGTATACAATATCATCCATCCATACCTTATTCCT
>WSXT02104215.1:0-11364 GCA_011762715.2 Neuroterus valhalla
GGTCGTGGCAAAGGCTGCGTTTAATTTATATAAGCAAATGAAAAACACGTTTTGGTCATTCTGAACATTTTTGTGTTGATCTGAGCGTGGTCGTTGGCGCTCGTTTCTCTCACCTTCGGCCAACTACCGCTGGCCAGGATGGACATAACAGGCCTTTTTGTGTGTGAGAAAATATCTTTGGTGTGAGTATTAGTCACCTTGAGTAACTTCTTGTCACTTTTTGAGGTTTTACATTTTTAGGGCACGGTGTGAATTTGCAAATCAGAGGGAGTTCAGCGTAACGCTTAACACTGTCAGGGGAAGACCGGGCTTCCCCGTCTCTAACTCTTTCTTCTCATCCTTCGCTCCCCACTGAGAGCGTTATGTAGTGGTGCATAGCGGCATCTGGCACATGAGCACGACGTTGTTTGTTTGTGTTTGCGTTACACGGATCGGAAAAATTTATTATTTACTGAAGGAATGGAAAAATGATTAACAATGTAAGAAACAAAATAGTGAAAAAGAATCATCCTTTTATTCTTGATTATTTGCAATGATTAGTTGCTGAAAATCACATTTTGTATCCAATATAATTTTATTGAATATAAGAGGATTAATTAAGAATTCGGAAAAGCTTAAATTATTCGTTCAAATGTCTCTTACCCGTGTCTCGTTGATGTCATATTTTTCAAATTTAAAACAACTTACTTATCAGGAGAATTTCTATATCCAATTTCGTCTAATTAGTTTGAGTGATTGTTCGAGTAAGAACAACTTTAATTGTCAGCATATGGAGTTTCGCTTTTGCCGGGCATCCCACGACGATTCAATATTTTTTTGTTTGAAATTAGTCACTTTTAGCCACTTTTTAGCTTAAATTAGTTACTTTTGTCACACTTTTGAAGTGCATTAGTCTATGGAATCTCTGGAAATGTAATCAAACTTAAAGGAAAGAAATAACGATAGCTTTTATCATATTTGTGATACAGTGTTTAGGGGTCGTGCACATAATACGTCACACGAATTGGGGGAGGAGAGGATTTAGCCTAGTGTGACACAATGGTGGAAAACTCCATGAAGAGTCAGGAAACCGCGTTACCGCAATTTAAATCTTGACATTTGGAAAGATTCCATTAAGGTACACTATCGGAGATTTGTTTGTTCTGTTATTTTTCCTCTTTCCACGATTAGATATATTCATAGCTTCTTATTTCATTACGATAGGGTTCTTTGAAATTTGACAAATCTGATAAATATCATACATGGAAGAAAGTAATTATTGTTTTCATTCAAATTGGAGCGTTAATGATCGTCAATACGCCGAAGAGTTTTTATAGCATAATTCGTTTTGCCATAATTTTATAATTGCACATAACAAGAAAAAGTATTTTTCCTCTTTCTGAGATTAGATATATTCATAGCTTCCCAATTCCATTATACATTGACGAGGAAGAGTTCTTTGCAAGTTGATAAATATCATATTAAAAAAAGTAATAATTGTTTTCGTGCAAATTAAAGAACTCAATTCACTCGGTGCATGGCAGCATGCAGAAAATATTTAAATTGCGCGCGCGCTTGGATATGCGTTGGAGGGGAACAGACAACTCGAGAGTGCTAGATGGACCGACTCGTTGAAGGAGGGGTTGGCTGTCATTTTCCAAATGAGCATGAGTCATCACCGTAAATACTGGTAAAACTGGTAAATTTACCCATCACGTGGGTAAGAAACAGCTCTCATCCCTAGATATTTATCTTCTTTTAGAAGATTATAGTGATTTTTCCATAAATTTTCTCATAATTAACTAATCACTTCGTACTATCCTTTGAGAAAAAATGACCAATTTCTAAATTCTATTGTTCCCCAATATCAATGTTTCCAAGAAAGTTATTTTTACCTTTGTTTTCATGCGAGTGGAAGACAAGGGTGGAGATACATCCCTCCCAACAAAATGGCGTCGAATTGGCTCAATGGACGACAACAATATAGAGATGTAAAATGTCTAATATCTGGCTCTGTGTTACTAATAGTCGATCCGCACAAGTAAAAAAGCATCATGAATGTGCAATAAGGTGATCGAACTCAGTATTTTTATTTTTAGGAAAAGTTCGGTCTTTCGTGACAGACATTAGGGGGCTATAAGTTTGTTACGTGCGCTAGGTACCCATCTCTGGCCTCCAGTCATCTCCACCAATCACCTTCTCAGGCTCTGTCAACCAACATCCATCATGTTTCGTGTTGTGCGTGGGTCCAAGTTGGAGTTACAGCGTTTTTGAGAAGTGGGCTTATTTTGACTGCAGAATTAATTACAGTGTTATTAAGCGTAAGCTAGTTTTTCGTTATCATGGTAATTTTGTTGCAAGGAGTGCCATATTATCGTCCTACAAATTGCAATGGAGCAACGTACAGAAATCCAAAAGATGCCTAAAAAATAAATTCCAAAAGTATAATACATCTATATGATGTCGAGTTCGCAAAAGGCGTCACTCGCTCGTCTATTTGAGCGAACCCAAAGACCGAGCTTTGGGAAACTTAGTCTTATATTATTATGGCTGTCGTCGTTACTTGTGAATTGTTCTGCGCCAAATGTGGGAATGTTTGATGGTTCGGACCAGAATCAGTGCCCGGTTGAATGTGCCTGTTTAGGAAACGTTGTGGATTGTAGTGGGTTACAACTGATTGGAGCACCCAGCGGGTTGCCACCATGGACCGAAATCCTGTAAGTCGATATGATAACCCCTCCTTTCTTCATGTTTTTATCAACACTTCCAAAATAAATAGTCAATAACAAACAATCAGATATTTATGATTTAAACATTTATATGCATACCCAATAATTCAAGGGATAGTATCAAATATGTATTGTAGATTTTGTATACCCTTATTTGTTGCGTCTGTTGCATAATTTTAAACCTACATTGTTTGTTTCTGTTCAGTTATATATAACACTAAATGCAATATACGTAAATTTATTATCGTTATGGTCTTATTATTGATGAAAATTTCGCGTTGAACGGTCCGGAGATTGCACTTTCGTTTTAATTATAGAATGATTCATTTCAAGTTTCAATTCAATTTCCATATTTCTAATACAATGTTTAATCTCAAAACTTTCAGCGAACTTAAAAACAACAATATTGCCAATCTGGAATTCAATGCACTTCTCCACTTACCCATGCTCAAAGAGTTGTGAGTATACTAATTAATGAAATGGTTACATAAATATTAATTTCTTTTCGAGTAATTAATTATTTTACTTGAAAATTTCAGGGATCTGAGTGCTAACAAACTGAAGGACAATTTTACGATTTCACTGTCCAATAAAGCTCAATTGCGTGCGCTTAAACTCAATAAAAATCAGCTAACGCAAGTGCCACAATTTTTGGATCTTCCAAATCTGACGCACCTAAGTTTGTAAGTAATCTTAAAATAATAAAAATGACCATGGTATGGAATAACGATTAAGTGAAAGACTGTTTGAGTGATTATTTCTAGAAATTGTTAGGGTACGCCATGTCCACTCACTGTAAAACTAAGCAAATAAGGTTAAAAGTTTAAATGATATTGCGCCGTAAATAAATATGAAATCTTTTAGGGAACTTATAAGTCATATGTCACATTGAACACACCCAAATGGATTCAGATCAAAAGATATTCCGGATATGGCACTATTTGAACTTAATGAAATTCAATTTTTAAATTTTTAGGTTGTGTTGTCCAATAAACTTTTACATTAAAGTATTTATGAAGTAATTTTTTTAAAAGTTTACTTAAATTATTTGCTGTGGTGCTGCATTCCATTGAATACTTGATTAGTATCAGTTTTCAAGAAATTATTTACTTTTAAGGATCATAAAAAAACTATACTCATAATTGAAGATGAATAATTTTTAAATTAGACAAAAGTATTAAAAACGAAATTTTTGTGTTCAGAATGCAATATTTGAACACGATTCTGTATTTAAATACTGTTTTCCTCGGTTTTTGTCTACTTTAGAAATGTTACTTTTGGACATCTCATGGTATAATCCTGATACTAAATTGAAATCGACATTTTCAGGCAATAATTTTATGATTTTTGAGCTGAATATTACAAAAAAATGTATATTCCAACTTTCTATGCCACTTTATAAATAGAGAAATACTGTCGACTTGAGAGTTTCAAAAAGTGGACTCAGCTTACTCTCTCATGCGACAAAATTGTATGCAGTATAAGAGCGTTGACAAAAGAGGATAAGTTAGGATATTCCCTTCCTGTTTTTCGAGAAAAACGCATCTAAAGTTGACGAGTGCCATTTGCGGATGTTTCTAAATTTTTTGTTTAAACCCACAATTCAACCGCTTCCTATACATAAGTGTGATATCACGAGATAGATTACAGATTGAAATAAGATTTTCCGTCGGAACCCAAAAATGGTACTGTAGACCTTCGTGCACAGTAATGCGAATATTTCTGGATCCACGACCGTCAAAGTAGGCCTTTTCCTTGGGGACATGAACTAGGCGACTGGTACTGGGCGACACAGGCACAGGCGGTAGAATAATAATAATAATCATGATGATGATAACTTACACATGCTTTTATGTACTTTATTGTCTTCATGCCACACATACATACTTCAATTTGCTTTATAAAATTCAAAATTGATATAAATTTCCCGAAGTTTCAACACCAAACATTGTTTACTTTGAAAATAAGCAAGCGGAAAAAATACACTAAAAACTCGAATTTTGAGTACGCCTTTTGCTCTTATTTTGTCACAAGCACCCTTATATATTGTCATCAATTTAGCCGCATGATATTCTTGCGTTAGCTTACTATGATATAAGAATTTTCCTTTTTTTAATGAAGTGCATTAACACCGTGAGAAAATCATAATAAATTGAATGATTCTAAAAGAGTTTTTTTTACTCGTAGGTCCCACAATTTTATTAGCAGGATCAATGGATCGACTTTATTAAACTTCCCAGAACTGCAGCATTTGGACTTTACTGGTAATAAAATCAGTATGATACAACACGGCTCGTTTATTTTGCCAAATGAACTGAGAACACTGTACGTGATTGAAATTTATTATTACAAAATTAGTACCTCTTACAATTAATGTTGTGTGTGTTAAATAACCCTTTTTCGTTGCAGGAATCTAAATACAAATCAAATTAGTGTAATTGAGAACGGTAGTTTTGAAAATTTAACTATGCTTGAAGAACTTCGCTTGAATAAAAATCGTATAACACATTTGAAAGATCAGTTCAAAAGCCTTTCGAGACTGCGCATTTTGTAAGTAATGTTCGAGCCTGAATAGTGTGATGGAATCACTAGCTTAAATATGCAATTTTACTGCAAACATAAGGTGTTATGAGAATTAAATAAATTACCTTTTCACAGGGAGCTTAACAGAAATGAGGTGAAACAGATTAAAGCATTCAGCTTGAATGACTTGAAAGACTTGGAGGAAGTACGATTGAAAAGGAATAAAATTGAGACCCTGGATGATGGTGCTTTCTGGCCTCTTAAAAACTTGAAACTTCTTCAACTCGATTTTAATGTATTAACTGTGGTAAAAAAAGGTGGCCTATTTGGCTTAGAAAACCTCGAGAAATTGACATTGTCTCATAATAAAATAACTACCATTGAGTCTCAAGCGTGGGAATTGAAGAAGAAAATTATAGAATTGTAAGTATTTGGACAATTTTATCTGTTATCTCCAGTGCCAGTAATATGTGGTTTAAAAAAAATGTGCAATTGTAATTTTTTTTAGGGACCTATCCAATAACGAATTGACGTCTATCGAACGAGGGACATTTGAATATCTAGGGAAACTAGAGAGACTAAAAATGGATCAAAATAAAGTGACTTACATCGCAGAAGGAGCATTCAATAATACACCAAATCTTCAAATTTTGTAAGTAACGTATAATTTATTATATGTTTAATAATTTCAGACGGTGCTAGAAAATTATTCTAAATTGTGATACTAAATGTATTATTCTAGAGACCTTAACTCCAACAAAATATCGTATATGGTGGAAGATATAAATGGAGCCTTCGTTCCGCTTGCGAGACTTCTTAAGCTTGGGCTTGCCCACAATCAAATTAAATCCATTAATAAAAATGCATTTAATGGCTTGTCTCAAGTTACGGAAGTAGATTTAACAGGCAACAATATAACGAGTATTCAGAAAAATGCTTTTCAGTCAATGCCTAATCTAATGAAATTGAAAATGAATACTGGTAAATATGAATGTTAACCTTTGTTGTATTCTTGTGTTTCCTTCATTTGTGATTAAACTTCTATTGATGCATTCAATAATTTTCCCTTGTAGGAGCATTGGTTTGCGATTGCGGACTTCAGTGGTTTAGTTTATGGTTACAAACCCATAGACAAAATGATGCAAAAGTTCAGTGTGGATATCCACATTGGTTACATGGAATGTCATTGATGAATCTTCATCATGCAAATTTTACTTGTGGTTTGTATAATTGTTTACAATAAATTAACTGTAAGTTACGATTTTTTGAGAGAATCAGCAGTTTCATTTAATTTTCAGTTCGTATTTTTAAGAATTTCCTTCTGACAAGAAATTTATAACAATAGAGAGTAGGAGTGAAATTTGATCGAGCTTTTATTAAAATATACTTTTTTGAACGGCTTTTTTCTAGATGAATATCCGAAACCCAGAATCATAGAAGATCCCACAAGTCTAATGAGCATCAAAGGAGATAATATATCGCTTGTTTGTCGTGCTACAAGTACAGCGAATGCACCATTAAATTTCACTTGGAAGCACGATAACGTCGAATGGGATTCCAGTTTCCAAACTGACATTGCAAGTTCGGATCGGGGTATCACCGAGGCCTCTTCCACTTTGCACATTACAAATGTAACTCATTCTCATGCTGGCAAATATCAATGCATGGTTACGAATAACTATGGCACAACGTATTCTGCTAAGGCGAAGATTAGTGTTTTAAGTAAGTAATTTTATTTTAATTTATCATTAAGCCTAATTTTGAAGACGATTACTTCTTTCAATAGTTTTTGTTGTATGTGGTATGACACTAAACGATGCGGCAGTAGGGTAAAAGTGTCTATAATTTATTTTACAGTATATCCGTCATTTTCTAAAATCCCGCGAGACATTCGAGTCACTGCGGGGAGTACTGCTCGCCTTGAGTGTTCAGCAGAAGGATTGCCGACTCCGCAAATAGCTTGGCAAAAAGATGGTGGAAATGATTTTCCTGCTGCCAGAGAGAGAAGAATGCACAAAATGCCTACTGATGATGTCCTTTTTATAATCGATGTCAAAACAGCTGATAGCGGAGTATACTCATGTACTGCACAAAACTTGGCTGGACTGATTATTGCTAACGCTACGCTCACTATTTTAGGTGACTACAGTGGAACGTTATACTTTCAAATTGTCAATAATTCTATTTGTATATGTAACAATAATTATTCAGATTGATATGATATTTGAACCTCCTTTTTAATCTCTATTATACTGACTTGTTTTAGAAACTCCGTCATTTATGAAACCCATGGAAAACAAAGAAATAATGGCTGGAGCTTCCATTGTACTTGACTGCAGAGCCAGTGGTTCGCCACGGCCGAAAATATTGTGGCGCAAAAGTGGCAGTCCACTGCAAGCTACTGAACGCCACTTTTTTACTGCTGACGATCAGTTGCTGATCATCGTTAATACAGTAGCAAGCGATGCTGGAGATTACGAATGTGAAATAAGCAATTCTTTGGGAACTGTTGTTGGAGCATCTCACCTTACAATCAACCCTGGTACTTATTTTATTCATAGAATATATTTCAATTTTTAGGCTTTAGAAAAAATCTTTAACTGTTATACATATCAACAAATTTTATTACTTCAGCACCAAGTTCAATAGTGAATGAAGACATGCTGGGCCTAATAATAATTACCGTGGTATGTTGCGCGGTAGGCACATCTATCGTATGGGTTGTCATTATTTATCAGACAAGACAGCGTTTAAACGCTTCTCATAACGCGAACAGGCAATCGTTATCGGCGGCACCTGCCCCCGTTATGCTGGAACCACAGACCCACCTGTATTTGGACACAAGTTCTCAACACAGCAAGGATAGTGGCACTGGTGACAGTACGAATCCCAGTAATGATCAATTGCAGTTGTGTTTGCCTGGTAACTTTTCAATTTATGCATTTCAATGTTGTCGAATTATCCATGAATATATTGTACAAACTCTGCTTATTTGCAGCGGAAATAGTCACCTGTGCAATTAATAACGAAGAAGACGCTGAGGCAGCTAATGGTGCAAATCCTCTCTTGCGATACACAAACCATGAACGACACATAAGTGAAGATGATTATGCTAACTAAAGCAGAAATGTGAGTAATGATTATAGGAATTTTCAGTTCTGAAAATCATCCAGATAAGCACAGTATTTATGAACTTTTTTATATTAAAAACATTCGTATGCACTTCGATTCTAAAGAAATGGTTGAGTTTCGTCAAAAAAACTATTCTCGAAGTCATATAGAACTACATTATGCGAATGTAGACCATCCGACTTGTACTAAATTGAATATAATTTGATAATTATATTTCAGAGCTCAATGTGCCTATAAAAGTGCTTTTTCATGAGCTTACATACATGCAATATGCAACTGTAAGAAACCTTGAAGAAGGATAATGAATGAATTTTCCAAGAAAATGGCAATCACTCGTTTAAAAGATTCAAATGAAAAGTTGATACGTAATTTTACATAATTTTGAAAAATCTCTGTTGCCATAGCTGAAAATATGAAACTAACTTCATAATATTTAAATCGTAAAACCATTGTAAGTTTAGTACTGTTGTTTGTAAGATATTTACGAACAGGGCTTATTAGTTACATTCTGAAGTGCAATAGACACTGTCGTATCTTCAGACGTGAATATGGAGTATGATGCGTTAGCAAGCACATAATTCTGGAAAATAAAGTTACATTGTCCAATTGTAAATAGTAAATAGCTTAAGGAAGTAGCAATTTACCAGTGTCTTATATTGAAACCTGCCAGAATATGGTTTACATAATAAACCAAACTTTTGTGATAGTTATTTATTATAAAATTACATTATAGTTCGATATTCATTACATAGCAACTTGCTTGCACTTGTAAAGTAGCCACTCTCTGTCAAAAGTAAATATTAAATAGGGTCGTCAGGGGGAAGTGTGATACGAAATTACGCAGTTATACTTTGATTAATGATATTCCAAAAGAAATGCAACAAAAGGTGCCTTATGTAGGAAGAATTTAAATCAAGACGAAGTAACACAATTACGAATTAGAGTTTTCTGAAAGCATCCCAGTTCCTTTAGGAATAATTTATGAAACCAATAACTAACAATGCGAAATTTTTTCTCTGCATATAATGTGATATAATCTTTATGCTGCAACAAAAAAAAATTCAATGAGTAATTTGCACCTCATTTTAAATGTTTTCTTTACCACACTAGCTCAAGGTTCGGTACGTAATACACCTCAGATAAATTACACGAGAAATTTTCCAATTCATAGGCAGTGGTAGATTTTCTGCGTACATTACACTAATATACTTGCCCTGACCGACCCTACAAAAGTAAGATAATGCGAGCAATTTAACAATTCATTTTTTTAGCCAAATGCTGTTTTTTTTTTCTTGTGCCTTGCCCATTGAATGGAAGAAATAATTGCCTTCGCAAGAAAATTCAAACTAAATTCTACATATATTTTCTAGAACGACGCTGTGTGTAGATTTTGATAAACATTGTAGAAACAAATGATCATTTTAAATAATTATATTTATAGCGCTTTATTCGAAACCGCCCTTCAATCGCCTTCTCAGTTGTTGGTTTTTTTGTTTTTTTAAAACGATCAACTGAATTTAATGCAATTTCCAAAATATATTTCTTATTATGGGTGAGTTAGCCACCTAGTTTTAATTATATGTATGAGAAATTGAATGTCTTGTTTCGTAAATATTTTCCCTTAGTATTATGTATTTACTACATTCATGTAGAATATAGACATTGGATGCGTTATTTGTTGAATCGCAGAATCATTACTATCTTTATCATTGTGTAATCATCGTCTGGATAGTCACCTCATTTTTAATTACAGCTTTTGTGTAAAATATACATATTGTTGAAATCTCTTTTTCATCAACGTACAAAGAAGGTAGTATTGAGAAGCGTATAACTCTCTTGAACTCGTGCTTCGATGAATGACACGCACATGTGAAAGATTTTACAGTCTGATTACTAAGGGAACAGTCCGCTTTGCAATATTGAATTTTTCATGATATAATAATTGAGGCAACACTTTTCGTTAATATACTGGTTATACGTATTATAATGAAACTTTTTTCAGTAATGTACTTTATACATAACCGATAATATAATGAACTCAACAGTTCTACAGACTAGTAATGTAATTAGTAATCAGTTCTACTTTGAATACTTAATAAATCTAGCATAAATGTCTATGTCGTAGTAAAATGAAGATTTATGCTAGAATAAAACTGTAATGATAAAAAGGTAATACCTGGAAATTGCCAACGTTTATTATTAAAATTTTGTATGATTTTTGTATGGTACATCTAAGTGAATTTTGATGGTGAAGGGGTAAAACAAATACCCGTACTTTACTTGTAACAATTCGCTTTTTCAGAACATCTGAATTGATTGTTTGTGTCTTTGTCTTAACGTTGTTGGTATGGAAAAATGTGTAATGAATTTTTAAAGATGTTTCTTCAGACTGGTTGATAATTGATTAATTTAAGTGTCATCATGAGTAATGAGTGTTGAGCGTAAATTATGAAAGTATTTATTTAATAAGTCTTTGTACAATCGTTGAAGACCGAATGATCCGACGAATATTTAATACCCTTCGGAAAGTAAATGTCTAACTTTAGTTGTAAGTTTTAATGTTTGAAAGAATCACTGGATAGCTAATTGATTCTTGCGAAAAGAACGTAAATAGGACATCTATTTGATACAGTATTTTCCTCCTTGTTATGATTGAACACGGTGTACAAATATAATTCGTCTTTAAGTATTAATCCTGCAGTTTTTTATTTTTATAGTTCAACCTGTTAATACCATAACTACAGGCTTTGAGAAATAAGTTTCATCTGGAAATTAGTACATTACAATTTTCTGAATAGATTTGTAGTACATGCGTATCTTAATATTGTATGTCACAAAGTATGCGATAATATTTTGCCGATTTTATATTGTATTTTTTCCGATAATGTCCCCTACCCCCCTCTCCGAAGCTCAATATCTATATTAAAAATCTGCCCGCTTCGCGGGCACATTCTCATCGCGCGCTTCGCTCGCAAGTTTCAGCGCGCCTAGGGCGCGCGTC
>WSXT02104237.1:0-11364 GCA_011762715.2 Neuroterus valhalla
TCCAATAAAATTACTTTCGTTGCATTTTCAGCAGTAATAACTTATTGAAAACTATCAATATCGAATGGAATAACAAACTGATCTGATAAAGTTTTAATCGACGAGTTTTGTCAAACGACAAATGAATTTATAGTTACAAAGAAAACTGATATTCCTTTTTTGTAAATTGGGTATATTTAATGAGAATTCCTTATACTGAAAACTTATTGAAAAAAATGAAAGTTATTATTACATTGAATTGGATTCAATAAGCAAGATTCATTCAAATAATTTTCAATGGATGATTTTCAGCAGGTCTCCTCATCAGATCTATATACATAAAAATTTTTTTTTACAATATACATATTAAAATATTCAAAAACACGCTATGATAAAAACAATACAAAAATTATAGGAAATAATAATGAATAATACCTTATGTTACTATTTCAAGAATCGAGATCTATCAATGAAGTTAAACAGTTATGCCATAGATGGTAATGGGTCAAGATTTCCAAAAATAGCTTCCGTAGTGACATTCACATTGAGTTATTTAAATTTCATAATCTGTTTCAATAACTGGCTTGAAATGAAACTAAAAAGAAATAAGATAATTATGAATTACGTTATACGTAATGGGTATGTTTCTGAAAACCCTTAACTGCTCTAAATAAAACTCTATAATATTAAAAAAATTTTGAGATAATTTACCTGTTTCATCAGATTTTCAAAATTATATAACTATTGTTTATATTGTGCTGCGTACCAGTAGTTTGTAATAATGTAAAATTTAATATTGAACTAGGAAACGGAGCGTCTGCTCGGTCCCCATCCCGGAAACTCAATGAACGTACAGCGATTTCAATAAACCGAGTGCGCGGTGTGTCACACACGCTAAACACGTAGTCGATGGATTTTGGATTTTCCATTGCTTAGAGAAAAATCATGGATACAGTTTTATTCTAAAAAATTTTCACAGATAACGATTTATTTGTTGAATAATAGGTGTAAAGATAAAATACATGTAAATAAATCAAATTAGTTATCCATTCGTCATTTTCGTCATCTTTTGGATTTTCTGCATTTCTAAATGAGGATCGACAACTGCATGGATCCCGGAATCCTAAATTAGATTTTTTATAAGAATATATTTCTGTAGAACAAGATTTTTTTCGTGAACAAGAGTAGAAAATGTTTTGCAAGTATTCTTTTGCGCGTACGCTGTTGTAATAGTCAGGTTATATACTTCCTTTATCAATCACCCATCTATATTGTTCCAAGTCTTTTGTATCGATGTTACAATGCATCGCTTGATTCATTCGTGTATTTATTGATTGGATTTTTCAATACTATGAATCACTATATTTACAAATGTTCATATTTATATATTTTTTAATATATGTAGGCTTGATGTAAATCAGACATCAGACATTATTTTTGCTATAGCGTGATCTCCTTTTTTTTACCAATGCAAAAAAGCGACGACTTCGTACAACTTTCAGTTATGGCATGCACGGTTACGCCTAAAGAAGCCAAGGACAAGCTATGAATAGGAATATATCTTCTGAAATCTTCTCAAATCGAAAAATGTTTCACGGATTCCGGACAACCTCTCCTGGTTAACGAATAGGCTCAAAAATATTCCATGAAATTTTCAAAGAAAAAAATTCGTAATTAGTTGAGTGATAGCGAGGCAAACTCCCAAAATCATGAAAAATATTTCCACACATTTTCGACATAATTGTCGATTTCGACAATGTTCCTCCAATTTTAGGATTAAATAAATTGCAGATTCGGATTTGGCATCCTCATAAACCTGAAGATAGACTATTATTAGAGATTTGGAATTATCTGGTCACTCTTTCGTGTTTCTAAGCGGCTTCCTTGGGGTTTGCCGCTGGCCTAAGAAGAGCATAGCGTAGTGCGAGGAAGGAAATGGGCCGAACGTTGCACTCTAATTGATACGCTCTTTACTTTCTGACAACAGGTTCGTTGTTGTGAAGGGTGGTGCAGGAGGTAGCTAGGGTAGATGCGCGGGTGAAAAAGGGTGGTCAGGTGGGTAACCTGGAGATATACGAAGAGCGTTCCGAACTGGAGTGTCTCAAATTGGGAGTGAGAAAGAGCTTATAGTGGCTCAGTGCACCGTGAAGACGAAATGCGCTTTAAAGTCCTGCACAGTTGTGTCGCACTATAACTGACCGGTAACTGAAATTCAAACAGAAATTCGAATTTTATTTACCCACAGTTTAGAATTTTCTATATTTCAGCTTTTTTTATTCCTTGTACTGCTCTCTCACTCACCTTTGATTGTGAAGATGAGAACCTTTAGTAAATTGTTCATTGCATAACGTTCTATCCCACAGAGGTCACTCTTCAAGTTGCGTGGAGCAAGAATATGCCTACATGATTGGCGTTGCCCTGAGGAATCTGTAGTGCAATCATAACACTATATTACTTCATAGCACCTCAGAACACTTCATACAGTGACCGCAAATCGTGTACGCACTCGACAACACTCACAGTCGATACTCACGGATAGAAGAGAACATTGATGATTGTTGAAGCAGCTTTCAGTGTCCTCTTTAGTAGTGTTTGTTTCGTCGGTAACTTTTTCACGTGTACGACGTTTCGTTTAACGACTCTTCCGTTTCCGAAAATGGTCAGTTTCTTGCCATTTCTGTTTAACACCTCGTAATCGTGTATCAAAAATAAGGCGTTCATATACTGTCTTCCTTTCGTTTCTGCTTTCTGACTCGTGAGATTCTGATAATTAGCCACGTAATTTTAGCCACCATGTGAGCATGTCTTTTTTACTGGGCATTTTATTCTGACCATTTTCTAAATAGGTGATCTTTAAATGCTTCGTCAGTGATTTGTTCACATTCCCAACTTCACCTTCTGATTGTGGCCACTAAAGTTGGAAGTTTATTATCTTGATGACATATTTATTTGCAGAACATCTGAAATCCTCCGCCGGTAAAGTGAGTGGCATTGTCTACTCTTATTATTTTGGACAGGCTCAACTGGCAGAACACGCCCTGGTGGCATTGAATAATAATTTCTCATCAAGTGGATTTCGTGAATATGGCATCAACGTATTGCAAGTACTCATGAAAAATCACTGAGAGATGTTCCTGATATGCCTTACCTGACATATAATCGAGGGCTTGATATTGCCTCGGGCCAGTCGGAAGTTTTTTTTCCAATTCATCGGTGCTGGTCTGTTTGGTTCTGCTGTTAGGAGGTATTTGAATCAATGCATAACTTGATTCTCAGCCTCCTTATATATCCGTGGCCTCCATACTTAGGAACGTTGTCTGCGTTTCATAGCAGTTTCTTCCAAGTGACACTTATATGCCAGTTTTAGAACACACTCTCGCAATTTCAAGATTAAGACGGTTAAATCAGCTGTTACCATTTCTAGTCAATAAGTCGTCTGCGAGTTTTTTCAAACCTGTCGCGACTTCTTTGTCTGTTTGCCTACGACTTATGATTTCGATAGCGACGATGCTTTGGGTTCTTGGATTATTGCTTGTACATGGCATTCGTTTGGCTTTGAAGAATATGCGAATGATTTCAGTTTGAATAACTTTGATAGGGAATCAGCAATGTTGGACCTTCTTCGTTTCGTATATAACCTGAAATATGAAGGCCTGGAGTCTTACAAGCAACCTTCTTATTCTTGCCGGTGGTTTTGACGTGGGCCTAAATATGGCCTCTAGCGGTTTGTGGTCTGTCAATAATTTCAACTGTATTCTTGCCAAATGAAAATACCTACTTTCCCTCATGTTTATGTGAAGATTCCATGATGTCCTTGGCAAGTGCTTCGATCAACTTACCCTCCACCCTGCCTCCCACGGCAATGAGTCTCACTTGAAGATTTCGAATTATCGAAAAATAAGTATTTCCTTGAAGTTGATTCATTATTGGATTCCCCATAATTTCAGAACTCCTTCAGAACCCAATTCTTCTGGGTATGACCTTCACCGTCACAAACAGTAACGGTCCTCTTCTGGCAATGGTCAGGAATCACGAAACTATTGGGGGAGGAGCAGTAGCGAATATAAACAATTTGCCGCCCTAGGCAGTTGTAACATCCCCCTCCCCCATGGGATTGCATTTTTGGATAAAGTTCAAGATTTCGTATTAACGAAAGAAATCGTAAATATGAGATAATCATGATAATTCGGTTATTTTTAATAGTCCGATTTATTACAAATTACAGTTCTTTTGATTTCATTTCCCAGATGAACACCTATAATTCGAAGAATAGATTGTTCACATGTTACACACGCTTTGCTGCGTGTCTCTATTTTCCAATTCTGATCATGTTCCCATATGTATCTTCAACAATGTCAGAATCGATATTTGCAATACATTTTTCTGGAATGTCAATAGTTCCCGCGGCATCATCAAAATTGCCATCCCCTATATCAATAAGAAATTGTGAAAAATCTCGTTCTGCCGGCAAAACTCTCATGTTTTCTGTCAAATGATGTATTTTGAAATGTGACCAAACTGAATTGTATTTTATCGATAAATTTACAGTTCCAGTTCGTGTTGCATGTTCTTTTACTGGTAACAATTGTCTGTAATCACCACCCAGAATAACGAATTTACCACCGAATGGTAAATTATTTCCCATAAAATCACGCAACGTACGATCCATAACTTCAAGAGCATATCGTGGAGCCATTGGTGCATCATACCAAGCAAACACATCTGTATTTTTCAATTTATTTCCTCCTTTTGATTGAGCCTTCATATTGGAAGAAGAATTTGAAAAAAAGGACAGGAAGTCAAAGAGTTTTGTGTCTTGAAATTTTCCCAAAGATCTCCATCGACATATAAACTGGACCGCTCATGTCCACTGCGCATCCATTTTGGTGTAGGAAAGAAGGGACATAGGATCCATCCGCGGTTGTCTCCATCTTTCTTTTTCTGATTGGCTCTTGGTTTTGGCTCAAGCCTGTATGAGTAGTTAGCGGGACCCTCAATGGAGACTTAGCCTCGGTTAGACGGCCCAAGCTCGTTTGCAGTTTCCAATATAATAAATAATCCGAATAACGGAGAGAAAGGCTTTTATGTGCTTTGTTTGTCGAACGCGAAGCGGCGTGAGCGACGGGCCTTCATTTCACAGGTAATTATAATATTATATTTTTCAGTTGACGTCATAACCTAGAAAAACATTTATTTACAGCATCGGCATATAATATTTATATGTCGATGATTAATTTTGAAATTGATATTATCTGCTACATTAAATATGATAAATATCATTAGTTTAAAAATAAAACTACGATATAAAGAACTTGGACAAATTTAAGGTCATAAATATTGAAGTTTACATTGATGAATCTATTGAATCCATCAAATTCAGCTTGTCTTATTTATTTTGCATGAAAATTTATGCTATGCTTATTATACAGTGGTAATTTCACTCAAAAAATTAATTATTAACAAAAAAATTTAACCAAAAAATTGTAAAAATTATTGATAAGCATGCATCAAATATTTGACAATTAGATGAAACTTGCAAGTTTTCATAAAAAATTTTGATCCAAATGAAATTAGAAACTTTTATTTGAAAAATTTCATGAAATATTTTGTAATTTTGAACATTGGAAATATAAAAATGGAATATGAACGAACAGGATAATAATAATCATTCTATATAAAAAGACAATTTCAAGCATACACGTGCATCTCCACACAATGCTAGATAGATTTTTCAGAAAAAATCATTTCTTAAACTTACATGGGGAAGGTTTGAAAATAATTTGCCAGGAAAATAAATTTTGGGAAGTGTTAATAATGAAACGGGGCCCACGAAAGGCTAGCGCCGTCACTGAGCGCGAAGGATAGAGCACTATCTCCTTTTCTTTCTACTACGTTCGAGTTCGCGCATCCAGATGAGCGGTCCAGTTTATATGTTGATGAAGATCTCTAAGATGAACAGGCTGTCAGTGAATCAATATTCGAGAACAGTTGTTTTGACATTATAAAAATAAAAAAGTTTATTTATTCTGAATAAGAAATTATGAAAAGAAATATTAGAAACAAAATGAAAAATAAATATATAAAAATATAAAAAAGAGCATGAAAATTCTTTTTTTTTGGTATTCAAAAAATTCACAAAAAAACGGTTGAAAATCGCATAATTGTAAAATTTCTAAGAATAGTCAACTTATCTTGAATTTAAGTTATGACTTGTGGTTATGGGTAATCTTACTGAAGAAAGTTATCAACGAATTGAGAGAGTTTTTGAAACTTTTCTTGTACAAAAATGGAATTGCCATGATTTTGAATGAGAAATTGATAATAAAGATCAGAATCGAGATCAACAATAAAATAAAATGAGAAATCAGTACTCAAATTGTTATTTACATGTTTCCTGACCTTTTAGAAAAAGAAGTTCTTTGGCTCACGAAATTGTTGGAAATAGTGAACCTTTTTTATGATTTGTAAATAACTGATTTGAATTCAATGAATAGTTATTGACGAGAAAATCTTTTTTCCACCTTTCAAAAATATTTTTTATGATATGCAATGAAAAAAATTTAAAGTAAGATGAAAAATAAAAATTTCGAAATAATAATTTTGGCCTTCCCTTTTTTTGTGCATTGATAAACGAAACAAACGAAATTCAGAAAGAGAGAGAAAGAGAATCAATGGCGCAATCGATTTATACTAAAAAAAGTGCTAAAAAGAGATCATGACTCTTAATTGTGATACTCACAATTGATGTTTTTCAACTTTTGGAGTTCTCATCGACTAATGAGATAGGATAGAGAATTAAAATATGTCGAAATGTCAGAACAATGAAGTTCTCATCGACTTAATAAGATAGGATCGATAATCAAGATGTGTCGAAATGTCAGACCAATTAGAAGCCGAATAAAAGTCAGCGTTAGCTTACTTCTCAAGTTCACACCGATTTTATTAAATGTGATCCCTTCTTTTCCTGCTGTTCTTTTCAACATATACCTTGATTTGGATCTGAGAAAAGTAACATTTGAACAAGCACAGATCAGCCAAGAAGAAGCACGTCGTGGCCATGGAAATTCAAACTTGACTAAACCTGCCGCGCGAAGCTCGACTGGAGGTCGCCACCGTCCGGACATCGAAATTTCAATGTTCACCGCACCAAGGCTACACGGTGCCCTGTGCATAGTCAATTATGTTTATTTACCGATAGCTCCGCACTCTCTCACCGAAGAGGCACCCTGCAACTACGTTATTGTATGTCTAAACTCCTTGCTTAATTTAACCTGTGTGTAGGCTCGAATTACCCTTACTTTTATCAATCTTGTGAAAGCACAGGGTGTCCAAATAATTGTGAGTCTGCGAACTCGCGCGGGCATCGGGAATAGAACATGCGATCTCAGCGACGCACAGTGGGGCCAAATCCCGAAAAACTGGCCAAAATACCAAAAATAAATCCCCCATCTCAAAGATCGGAGTAGGTGGCTTTTGTAGAGGAAGAATCAAGGTTTCAGAATCTGCAACCTAGAGGTCAACCTGTCATTTTATGACAGTTTGAATGTGGCCTTCGTTCCGTGAACAACTGATGGTCTCGTAGTGCCAAAACTGGTTCCGTACTCCGGAATTTACAGAAACTCATAGAATCAAGATTTTTCAATTCTAAAAAAGAGATTCATCTGCACGCCGTTAGTACTATTTAGATAGATACACTAGAATAATAGTCACAGTAATAATTTTCGAAAAAAATTAACGATTTGTGTAAAAAAATCAGATAAGATTGAATCAAATGAAGCAAACATTTAGAGAAAAGTTGAGTTGCCAGGCTCTGCCGCCCTTCCGGGCCCATCAGATCTTGTAAAGCATACTGTCATTTAATGAAATCAAGAAGAAATTCTTGCATCCATCTGCACTTGAGATTTTTATTGAATTTTTCGTAGGAAAAGTCCCAAGATTTCGATTCTTCCGCCGTGTAATGTCCCATGCAGAAATTGCCAGTTGGCTTTAGTGGGATGTTCGTTACTTTGCCCTAACTTTTTCAGGGTGCTGCACAGGTAATGTGCCGACTAGCTTCAATCAGAGGCGGATTAAAGCTTCACGGGGCCTGGGACTAAAATAAACATGGGGCCCATTCAGGGGCAGTAAAATGTGATCATTTTTTGAATGTAAATAAAAACTATGTTACAATTATTTTCATAATTTATTCTCGCAAATATTTTGTCTTTGATACTTATATATTAAGAACTACAAATAATTATACAATCGAAAATATTTTTTTCTTGATTTTGCTCTGACAAAGTCACTCATAAAATCATCAAAATGAATCGATCGAATAAAATCAACTTCAATGCTCAATCTCGTCAATGCGAATAAAAGTAAGCATATGTTATGATATACCTACTATGGTCTAAACTCTGAACACACTTGCTTATGTTATCTTCCTTTCAGAGAGTGTGTAAATCTGCAAATTATCTCAATCTTTCCATATAACTTTCGTACATCAATTTTGGTTAATGCATCATGCATGTGCAAAATTAAATTATTTTTATTCGAAGACCTCGCGGGGCCCTCCTAATGTTGGGGGCCGTAGCTACCTCTAGTTACCCGAAGCTAGCCCCTGCTAGCCCCTCCGTTAATATGCCCCTGGCTTCAATAGAATGAGCGGAGCTGTATAATCGTGAGCAGTTTATGTTGAATCACTCCTCCATTTTTTGACTAGGATAGTCCGCCATTTTGGATCTGCCATTTCGTTATTGAAATATTTGACACCAGATTAGTAGTCAGCGACCTCAAAAACCCCCTTACACCAATTTTAAAGGGCATACAAAATTTATTAAGCATACTCGCCCACCATATTGGATTCACCATCTCGTGTTTGAAATTTTTGACACCTGATTCGTGATCAGCGACCCCAGAAACCCCTGAACAAGAAAATTTGACCTATTTTATGAACATTTTATAGTTTTGGCCAGCTTTTCGGGATTTGGCCCCACTGTGCGACGGCGGCCATTGGCCGAAAGCCTCAGGACTTTCAGACCAACCTCGACGCGCTCTTGCCCCAAACCTGACCTGTCACTTCTGTCTTGTACTCGGTACGACTCTCACTCTCCGCTTTTACTATTCGACGCACATCTTCCGGAGTAGAGGAAGGATTGTACATTTGTTTTTTTTTTTCTTGAATATTTTATCCACTATGGTTGAGAGCCTGAAGGTATGTTCCTCTATTTTTCGGCAAGTTTTGATGGTCTGACAGGCGCATTAACATTTGGAGAATGGTTGAGAAGGTAATTCGCCACGTGTTCCAACCATGAATCCATTCATCCGGCAAAGTCGTCTCAGGCTCTCACAGCGTCCAATGAGAGTTCCGTCCTTGTACTTCGCGATTATTGTGTAATTCAGGTCTTTCTTAATTTATAATGGTAAGGTTGCGGGTAGTGTGTTCTTCTTGATCTATTCTTTCGCCTCGACTCATGTCACAATCCCGACCTTGTTCAACCTCTTATTCAATCCCGAACAAATCGCCTTTCTTGTACGTTCCAATTGAAAGAAAATTGTGTTTTATTCGGCCTATAAGTTTTAATTTACGAACTCACTCTCTTGTCCTCTCATGAATTAATATTAAACGATTTCAACAGTTACTTCCGGTAAGTCCTAAAGCTCTTCTTGCATTATTAATACTTGACTCTCTCTCTTTCTTCTGCAATGCAAGGACAGTTTTCAATAGGCCGAAAAAACCCCTCATATTATGCAATATCGACAATAGGAAATACAAATTGAAGTTCATTTGCTTTGAAATTTTCGAATGTTCCCATTGATGTGAGCTGCTTCAAATTTTGATTGGCTGAGTAAAGAAAAGCTTTAGAATGGAAACTAAATGACGTAGAAACATTTCGGAGATTTTATTAGTTGAATGGGTTGATGCAGTCGATTTCTGATTTGTGAATGGTGGACAGAAACTTTTGGTATAACTGATCAATATGACTTGAATGAGAATCTTGGATTTGAACTGTATGATTATGTATACATGTAGAGCCAGAAATTGCATCTTTTTGTGGGAGAAGATTCATTAGACCTATCAGTAGTACAGTTAGTAAAGCATTCGTCGGGAAAACAAAAGGTCCTGGGTTCGGATCCCAGCGGAGTGAATTGATGTTCCTCTTTTTACGGAAAACTGTATTTACTTTATCAATCAAAAAATTGCTATCTGGTCCGAACGACGTAAAAATGTTTCTAAGATTTTATTAGCTGAATGCGTTGATGCAGTAGATATCTGATCTGCATATGGTGAAGTAGACGATCTTGCTAAACATTCTGGGAAATTTCTCCCAATAAGGTAACTCAATCTACAGAATCGTTAACCGTATATCTTGTTCCAACGTTAAAACAATATCTACAAGAATAATTATTGGAAGGTCTTCTGGAGAGCCCGTCAGCATGGCCATGAGAAATTCCCTTACGATGTAAAGTTTTGAAATCATACAGAACAAGTTTACCTACCCATCTCGCTAATTGCCCGTCTAAATTTTTGAAAGAAAGAAGTTTTACGTGCATAACTTGAAAGTGAGTCGATGCATGGGTTTGGGTCATTATATTTCAGATATTTCGTTGATATGTGGGGGAGAGTAGATTGAGAGGATGCGGAAAGAACCTGAGACAAGATGGATTTTGACTCCAAATGCTTTTCATATACAATAGTTTGTGCTGATGGCTGAGTGGCGGAGATTGTTTCGAACTAGAATCGCCACACCACCACTTTTAGAAGAAGGACGGTCTTTCCTGTATGAGGGAAAATCTGGGATATAAAGTTTTTTCGTTGAATTAAGATGGGTCTTGGTAATGCAGGTGACGTCGATGCTTTTATCTTTAAGGAGTAATGACAATTCCAGTCGCTTGGAAGCAGAGATGCCGTTGGCATTCCAGGTAAGGATGTTCACATTATTTTTACGAGCGTCCCGAGATTGGCTGGTGGACGGCAGCAGCAAAGGCGGAGAGGAAGTCACGGAAAAGCTGCTAAAGTTGCGGGTTCTGTAGTGTATCGGTGTTGATAGAGGATTGAGGATGGTGGCCCAACGAGGACCTTCACAATCGAGACAAGCTGGGATGGCATCTTTTTTATCTCTGAATGTGCAAGCAGCAGTGGCAAGAGGCATGGAAGTAATTTGCGGAATGGAAGAATTTAAGGCAACGATGGCACTGAGGAATGAGTTCGGATTTTCTTTTGGCTTCGACCCGAACACTGAGGCCGTCAAGAAGTTTGATGTCGAATATCAACTAAGAGGCCATCTATAAATTACGTAAGGGTTCTTTTCTGGAAATTTGACCTACCATCCCCCCTTGGCAAGGCTTTTTCTATCGTAAGTACATACAATTTAACACAGTCATAAGATTTCTTCGACTCCCCCC
>WSXT02104248.1:0-11364 GCA_011762715.2 Neuroterus valhalla
TTCGGCTTCAGGGGGTCTCGAAACGTGGACATCTGTTGAAAATTCAAGATGTGAAATTTCAGACGATTCTAATACTTCCTCAATCATAAATTATGAGAATGTAAAAAATGAAGACAATTTTAGTCGAAATTGAAAATCATTTCTCGATGACACATCAAACTGAAATCAGAAATATTTCGATGTAAAAGAAAATACTGCGTCTAGTGTTACCGGAATGGGGAAAATGGAAAATAGGGCGAGGTTCTCCAAAATTATGTTCAGAGTAAAAGAAGTAAATTTGTAAGAAAAGTTTTATTTTCAAACAATAAACGTTTCAAACCTCCACAATTAAATGTTTGATTGGCTATCCATCCTTCAGAAAAAATTCCAAGTCCTTTCCCGTTTATTCAGAACATCAACTAAAGGATTTAAAAACTGAAAAGTTTTGTTTTAATATAGAAGTATTCAAAACTGATGTGAACTGCAAAATCAAGGACTTAGAGAGCAAGTAATCATAGATATTTTAAACTCGAAAAGCTTATAATTTATTCAATTATTTGAGGTACTTGCAACCCCTACATTTGTCCTGACACTAACTGTGAGATACCTCCCAAACTGGAAGATTTGAAAATTGGAGAACTTGAATTGAAGTAATCTTAATTTCACCAGTTTACAAACGAAACAAAAATTCATATTCAAACGATTCGTTAAAAAAATGTTGAGGCCAGAAAAGTGAACTGGAAGTCGTCGTTATATAGCGTTCTGAATTACAAAAAGGACTTAATGAATTAATGGAGTACTATTTAAATTTGGAAATATTCCAAACTGATCATTTCAAATAAATTCCAAACTAAAATAATTCCGAAAGTAAACAACTGCCTACTTAATGAAAAATTGATAAAAATACCCCAAAAAATTTATAATTATACATCAAGCCCGGAAACACTGGTAGGTCCTGTTTGAATGCATTGAATACAATTTCATTTTTTACAGTTACTTGTGTGCTGCTAACCTAACGTATCAAAAATCTACTAATATTTTGAAACATTTTTTTTTTGTGTAAAAAGGAATTTTGGTTGCACCTCAATTTCTAGGCTTTTAAATTAGAAAGCAAAAGACAATTGAGAAGCCTACAATTTATTTTCGATCTACCGAATTGTGTAATAATATATTAGTACTTTAGTAGAACTGCACTTTCAGTACGATATGATGTAGAGCGATCGAAATCAATTTCACAGAGAATTGATGGATAGAGGGTGACTACCGGCACTCGATCTACCGTTCTCGCATACTTGGTCGTACATTTCTCAATCTTTATTCTGCGATCCCAGATTTCAATTTACTTCTAGGAAAGCTGATTTCTGAATGTAATTTTCATTCAATAGAGTGCGTCTAATTCGGCACGGAATCACATTTTTCACTTTTTCACAATACATATGAAGATACACGTTTTCACTTTTAGGAATCGCACAATGTTCGTAAGTGAACAGAAAAATTCAGACTAAAAAATCTGTAAGAAGCATTAGGATCAGTAAAGTTCATGCGAATCACATTATTTGCAAAGTGGAATCTGTAACCCGAGAACGGGCATCGACGAGAGAAAATTAAGCGATCATTTAAAAAAACGTTAAGCCCTTTATATGTTGAAAAAATGGTTGATCCTTAAACAATATTTATTTTTAAAGTATCAGAAATTAGAGTTATTATTTATTTCATAATTTATTTATATTTCAAAGCTTACAAGTGGGGTGCAAAATTACTAAATAACTTATGTTCAATTGTTCTTTGAACTTCCAAATAATTCTTAAGACATGTAAAATCAAAAATCGGTCTTATTTTTGATTCAGTTGCATTTGCTGAATTAGTATTGTGAATACTAGTTCCCTTATTAATAAACGAGTAGAATAGATTTACAAATATGTTTTGAAGATAAACTTTTTGAACACTGCCGATTTTTGTTGCATCCAGGTTTTTCTTTTGTCCATTAATGCGATTCTTGATGAATCCAAACATTGCATTTCTGCAACCATTCACTCTTATCCAGTTTCCTTCCTCGAATGTAGATTAACATTTCAGTAGATTTGGCTCCTGTACAAAACCTACTGGATTATAATTATTTAATGGGATTTGTATGCAAACAGTCCCAGGTATTTCCATCCTTTCAACAAGAATCTTCAACTTCATTTTTATTAGAACTCACTCCCACATTGCAATCATCGAAATCATCGACACTGCATGAATTCTGACTATGCGACTAAGAAATTCTTAATAATGTTATCAAGAAATTGATAAACAATAGTATTTTTTCCGGGACTAGCAATAATTGGCTTCTTGAAATCCATAATTCTGGTACACAGTGTGAGAAAAATTAAATTTTGATAACGACTAGTTTCCAGGGTGGCGATTTGGCGGACAATTTCCGATTCCCGGTCATATCCCGGTCAAGTTTTTCAATTTTTCCGGTCAACTATAAGTAACATATTCATATTTGTCGCAAAAAGAAAACATTTCTTTCGATTCGTGACGTTCATTCTAAACATCCTTCAACAAAACAGATCAAGCATTGCAAAATATATTAATTTTGGAAAAAAAAAACTCAAATTTTCCACGAAAACATATCATTTTTTTTACAAAAGTTGGAGCAATTACACTCAAAATTGATAAAATAAATTATGATTATGAATCTTCAACTAGAAGAGTTAAAATTTCGAACCAAAAAGATGGATTTTCAACGAAAATGATAAATATTTAACTGGAGCACTTAAATTTCCAACCATGAAGGTGAATATTCAAACGAGGAGATTAATTTTCACATAGAAAGATTCATTTTATACCAAAAAATACAATGTTTTAACAAAATAGCTGAAATTTCAGCTATTAAAATGGAACAATAACATTTTCAGTTCGAAAACCCAATTTCATTTCAAACATAAGACATTTTAACTGAGACACAGAATCTGAATCAACTGAAAGAGTTTAATTTCCAAGCTTGTAACAAAAAAAAATAACTTTGAGAAAATCGACTATCAAGCAAAACGATGAATCTTCAAATGAAACTGTAAATGTTCAAATGTAGTAGTTGAATTTTAAACCAGAAAGACGAGTTTTTACGTGAAATGATGAACCTCCAATAGAATAGTTGAAATTTTGACCAAAAATTTATTTTCAACCAAAAAATACAATTTTTTAACAAAATCGTTTAACTTTGAACTAGAGATATACATTTTCGACCAAAAATATAATAGTAACATTTTTGGCCTAAAGATTAATTTTGAACGAATTAACTGAATTTTCAATTTAAAATGACAAATTTTTGCCGAAATGTCGAATTCGTATAATAATGAATCTTCAACGGGAATACTAAAAAAAAAGTATTTTAAGAAAAAAGGTGAATTTTTAGCCATAAAGATTCATTTTCTACAAAAAAAAAACGAATTTTCCACGAAGTAAATAAATTCACAAAGAAATAGTTTGATTTTCAAATTCAAAAATCCATGTTAAACTGAATACTTTAATTTTCACCGAAAAAAGGTGTTTTTAACAAAACAGCAACAATTTCAACCAGAGGATACTGCAATTTCATCAAAGAAAATTGATTTTCAAAAAACGAGTTCAATTTTTAAACGAAAAAGTCGATTTTCTAACTAAAAAATAATTAATTTGGAATGAAAAATGTAAACAAGCTGTCTATCATAATTCAGAAATATTTCTTCTTCGAAATACTATACTCCTACTCTAAAGACTGCTTGAAGTACTTTATTTATTTAAAATTGAAATAAGCGAACTTTAAAATTATTCCGAATCATAATTAGTTTAAAAAGTTCCCGCTCCATGTAAAAAATTCCCTGTTCAAGAGAAATTATACTTCACTGAAACTCCCTCCCCTAAAATAAAAACTATAATTATTTTATGAAATTCCCTGTCCCAAGTCAGATTTTTGAGGAAAAGCAAATAAAACGTGGTAAATACATTTTTTTGAAAAAATGAAAATAATAATTCTTTCTATAGGTTTGGGCTATCATCAATTCGATTATAAAAATTTGAGTCAGCTCTGAAAAAATCTCACAGAGCAACAAATTGACAAAGTGATTCATAAAAAGAAAGCGGTCATTTCTCGTATTTTTTCGTTAGAATTTTTAATAGCCTGGGTTGAGTCAAGTAAATTCCCGGTTTTTTAATTAAATTCCCGGTTTCCTGGTCAAGTCGCCACCCTGAGTTTCAAATAGACCCTATTTGATTATTTATAAAGCGATTTCCTTGAACAAATGCAGTTTCTAATGACTTTCCACTATAATACTTGCTAGTTTACAACAATTGTTGTCAACGACTCTTTGCTACGATATTCGTGAACTGACATCTTTGAATAAATTAATTTTCATTCAGAAATAAGTTCAAACTTTAACATCTTAACAATGAATTTTCCATTTTTCTGTTAAACCAACCAAGAAAGTCCTGCCAATGCCTTTTTCTAGAATACATCGCAATTTTATATTCACAAGTTACTGTTCAAACAGTTTGAATAAAAATTTCATTGCTAAGAGTACCTGTCAGGACTTTTTTTTCGATTGTAATTAAGATTGGGCGTATTTATTTTCTAACCCTAAAAATGGTTTAAATGAATTTCGTATATCTACTGAGCAGTTGTGGAACTGCTAATTTCTTTATGAAAATTGTTCATATAAAGTACAACTCAGACGAAAAAATAAGGTAGTGTAAAAAATCGAGTATAAACTATGCATGATTTCCTCGCCTGGTCAATTTGCTGAATATAATAAAAAAGAGTCATTGTATCCTTTGCAATTTTAACCGTTTTCCAAAACGAAATCTTCAAAGCTCTTCTATTTCAAATTTTTAATGCATTTTTTCATGAATAAAACTAATTTTCATACAGTTTTGATCAGATAAGGAAATACAATTCCAATGAAATCATTCAAGAAAAAGAGAGAGGACGAAAGATGAACGTCCTTGTTTTTCCATATAATTGGAGACCAAAAAAAAAACAGGAGAATACCAAAATGACAATTTTTTCAGCTGATATTGAACAATGTACCATCAATGATTGCGTAAATCACTCTCAAAGGGGGAAATTCAAGATAATTTTTTGGAAAACTTCCCTTTTACAACGGGAATTGAAAAAACCTTGCTTGAATTGAAAAATAAACAATATTAAAAAAATATAGTGGTTATCTATCCTTAGAAAAAAGTATCTTAAACAGTAAATAATCACGTAGACTTTCTTATTCATTCTATACAACTCATAATTTATAACGTATTAAATATATTCTTAGAATGAGGTATATGAATATTACAATGTAGAAATTTGTTTGAATAATACTTTAATATAACCTTTAAACTAAAAATAGTTTTCTTCGACATTGATCAAGGGAAACAAAAATGTTTAAATATCGCGAATCGAAGTTCTGAAACCACTTTTGATGTATCCGTATAATTAACGGGAGTATTCAGAAATGGATATTCAATTCGAATTTATTAAAAGAGTGGATTTTAGAAACAAGAATAGGTTTAGTCATTAATTTACCTCAATCTCTGGATATTTTGCTCTCTAGAAAATGGGACAACGATTAAGGGAGAACGAAAATCAGCAACGAAGACCTCGTAGGGTACGAAGTCCATTTTCGATTAATGGCTTTGAACCGATCACAGCTGACACATGCACGATTCACTATGAGGTTCTAATTTTCAAGGAAAGATACGAATTGTGTGAGCTTATTCAACTGATCTTCCGTAAGAGCTTCTTGAGCTGGTGGGCTCTGCTCTCTGTCAACTTTGCGAGGTTGGACCATGGAACCATCGATAGTCCAACCTTTCTCGACGGCTGCCTGCTGTGTTTGTTCTTCCGAAAGTCCCATCATTCCAGATAATACTGATACATCGAGGGACGAGTATGCTTCAGATACTAACTGCATGGCGCGCTCGCGAGTACTTTCTGCAGAAGAAAATATAAGTTATGATAATTAACATTTGAAATTATGTAAAAATATATAGCCCTTCCGAAGGACTGATATTACCTTTAAGAGCATTCATAATCTCAACGACGTCCTCGCTCCAATTCACAGAAAGAGCGGCGTGAACTGCAGGCCAATCTCGTTTCCACATATGCTGGCCAACTGTCCAGACTTGATGCAGTTCTGGATTACTGGTTTTCAAGGTGCTTGGAATTCTCTGCCACAGATACTTGGCGTAGCATCTGAAACAAGGAATCCTTTACGATAAGATTGTTTGCTAGCAGAATGTTGGAAAAAAAGTTGAAGAATATGTTGGATAATACTAACAATTCATTCTGGTAGAGGTATATTGCAAGTAATTGTGTATAAACCTGTACGCGCACGTTTCCATCTTGAGCCTGTAAACAAATAGGCCCTATAATAACAAAATAATATGCAAAGCATATCCAAAGGAACTGAGAGTTTAATTTTCAACTAGATTAGCAGAAAAAATTCATAAAATATAAAGTGCTCGAGAAACGCCCAACTGGAAATAATTACAAGGAGCTTCGAATAAAAATGAATGAAGAAATACACGTTAAATTTGCATTATTATAATAGCTGGAACCGATATCTTATATGCTCTACATACTCCCTTTCGTCTTCTTATGATTCTATATACGATTTCTAACTAATTTAATATTAGAGCTCATTGCTAATTTTTGTCTTAGTCCAGATGAGTTGAATAAACTCTGCAAAATAATTTGAAAACGAAAAAATAAAAGTTTTTGCTGCTTTTGATCGCGACATAACCTATAAAACAAAATTATTGGGCTACTTGCCTCCAACTCCGCTTTTTCTAGATCTTTCAGTACACTTCCTATATCACTTATCACCATGATGAAAACCGTCTACTTTTTTAATAATTAGGCACTTAGTTTATAATAAAACTCGATAAGTTCCCAAAAACACAAAATCCATCAAGGCAAAGGTGGGAGAAGGAAGCGGTAAAAAACGTAAATACGGTTGTTTTGCGGGAATTCTCAGTCCTGATTGGTCAGCCTGTGCCACGTGATTCAAATAAGTGTCTAAATTTGGTTAATTTCATTGCCAAAATATATTAAGTAATACATTTTTAGCTCTAAATATATGAATCCATTGATCTTCCTCATAAACATGATGTCTACTCATTGATAAGATGACGATCTACAGTGTTTGCAGTGTTTGCATATTGAACTCCTACTTCCTTATTTTCCCATAACTGCGGGAGATTTGAAACTCGGCGCAGTAAGTTGCGCAGAAGTTAATGTTTCATAACATTGCATGTGATTTTGTAAGTCCCGATCAGACAATCAGACTCAGTCTGATTCTGATATATAGGTTAGATCACGCTCTGGCTACACTAATCAGTTATATTTTGATAGTTTTGTTCGTTTAAAGTAATAAAAAGTGAAATTACTCAACATGTTTCGCCCCACAAGGGTCTTTGTTATGACAGTTAATCGTTTCATGGAATGTCGGCCTTTACATACGAACAAACGACAACGGCAAGAAGTTGCAGAATATGAGTGTAAGGAACGTGTATATATTATTTTTTGAAATAGATTGTTTAAAAGTCGTGAAAGCATTATATTATTATTCTTTCATTCTTTGTTTTAAAATAATGTGATCGTTTGTTTCATGAATATTGGATTTATATTCGTCGAAGCCTTGATGCCAGTATTTCATAATTTTACTTTAATGCCTGCGATAACCTTTAATATATCACTTTAGCTACTGTGTGATCTCTCTAAATATTACTGCGCATTAAAAACAAAGCATGAAATCTCACGCTTTTATGTATCTATATACCTATACAGGTAGACTTTCCTTATTTTAGAACCAGTAGACGACAAAGTCTTACAGCTTTTAAAACAAAAGCTGAATGAAAAAAAAGTTTTAAAAAAATACTAGATCTGTCCTCTTTTATGCTTACGCCGTAAGGGTCTATGGCCTAATAGTTCAAAAAAAAAACCAAAATCAATAGAAATGCAATTAAGTAATCTTTTGTTCATTTTATACATTCCTTCTAAGATCTTTTCATTTGGAACATTTAACAATTTCAAATCATAAAGTTTGCGATAATTTGATAGATGTTTGTGCAATTTGCAATAGTCGAATATATGTGTTTATACACATTTATCGACTAAATAGAATTTTTTATTAAATTGATAATCTTGTACAAACGAATGTGTCTCTTCCAGCTCCAATTACGGATGAATATAAAAAAGGCCCAATGGAAGGCCGTGCACTCTATTTAGACGCCCAAGCTACAACTCCAATGGTAATTGGAAGATCCTTGCACCTAAATTTTCAATTTTAAATTTTTTAAATTTTCATTTTTCTATATATTTGTATTATTTGTCAACAGGATCCACGTGTTGTTGACAAGATGATGCCTTATTTAGTAACGCATCATGGCAATCCACATTCAAGAACTCACATGTACGGTTGGGAAACGGAAGCAGCTGTTGAAAAAGCTCGCAAAGTTTGTATTAATTTTATCCCAAAGAATCTTGCAGGGTATAAAAAAAATATTAATCTTTTTTTCTTTGGATAGCAAATCGCAGATTTGATTGGTGCAGATAAAAAGGAGATTATTTTCACATCAGGAGCTACGGAATGTAATAATATAGCAGTTAAAGGAGTTGCCAGATTTTACAAAGCCAAAAAGAAGCACATTATAACAACTCAAACGGTAATAAATTACATGATAAACAGTTTATATTGATCCCGAATTCAATATTATATTTTAGGGGAATATTATACAATGAAAATATTGACTTATTCCTAATTGAAGAGAGTAATCAATTATTTTTTCATTTCAGGAACACAAATGTGTTTTAGATTCATGCAGAGTTTTGCAAGGAGAAGGCTTTGAAGTGACATATCTATCTGTAAATTCGAACGGTCTCATCGATCTTGAACAGCTGGAAAGTGTCATTACTCCAAGCACCTCTCTAATTTCAATAATGACTGTCAATAATGAAATCGGCGTTCAGCAACCAGTAGAAGAAATCGGTGCCCTATGCAGGCACGTACAAATTCTTCTAGTATTGATAATATTTTACCAACTTCTAATAAAAAATTTAACAAATATTTCTACCTCACAGGAAGAACAAAATTTTCTTTCACACAGACGCTGCACAGGCAGTCGGAAAAGTTCCTATCGATGTTGATCGAATGAACATTGATCTTTTGTCCATCAGTGGTCACAAACTTTATGGCCCGAAAGGTAATTTTCTTCCATAATATATTAAAAGTATCATGAATAGCCCTATCCGACTCCTAAGCTTTTGCATGCCAAGCATCCGCAAGCCCTGTTGGGAAATTGGACAAATAATTTATACAATTTTAATTTTCAGAGGAAAAAAATCTCACCAAAAATACCGATAGGAACAGAATAAACAAAATTTTTGAGTACATATATAGTTTTCCATATACATACATTGAATTAATAACGTGATAAATGGAAAAAATTGATCACCTACAAGTACAGTTTGAAATAATTGAAATAAGGAATAATAATAGTAATGTTTGATTGCTTGAATATATTATTTATAGCATTTCAATATTTATCACTTTCAATAAGAGATATCTCTTCTTAAAGCTTCATTCGCAGCAGAAAATATTAAATCATATAATTGATTTTTGGGAATCAGACTTATTGTCAATAAATAAAAGCAGTAAAAATGCTATCCTATTTGCAACAATATTCCGGATTACAGAATTTCAGATCAAATAACATATTAAATATAGTACCTATAAATTCTAGAAATTAATAAGAAGAAACAAATCTTGTATTTTTTTTAACAAAAGCATAGGAAATTGAATAATTCGAAATTTAAAAAGATTATCAGTTCTCAAAACAAAAACTATGACAATCAATCCTTGAAATTTGGACAATTGCTAATAAAAAGAAATTTAATATACAAAAGGAATTTAAATTGTATCATGTTTAATCAAAAAATTTAAGAATATAAAGTCGGAAACTTTAAGATCCAATTTATTCCCCATTCGAAGCAATTGCAATTCGACATTTTCAAATTGAAAACTCTACTAATTTTTTAAAGCCAAAGCTTCTGAAATTATAGAATTTTATATTTTCGTTACATTTTCAAAAGTATAATTCAATACTCACATTTATTAGACGAATTTCCTAACAAGAAAAAGTTGATGCAATTCTTATCATTTTAAATTAGGAGATTTCCAACTAGAATCCTTTGGAATTTAATGATTTTACAAAAATATTAAATGATTCCAAATCACAAGCCCACACCATGAACAAATTTCCACTACTTTTAAATTTTTAAAAAATTTAAAAAACAATCTCATATAACATGAGGGTCTGCTATTTAACTTAAGCCTTTTTAAGGAAGTTTTTATTGTTTTTGCTTTTCAATGTTTTGGTAATACATGTATTCTTTTTTCTATCTTTATAATTATCCTCTTTTACATTTTAATCATCGTACATAATTTTAATAAATACTTTCAATCTTATTCTCAAAGGAAACAATTATTTCTTGAAACTTGTACGTTTTTCTGTAATCAGTAACTTCTTTCAATTTAATACTGTATTTTGTAATTAGCATACCGTATGTCAAATTCTTATAGAGAAATGAGAAACAAGTAAGTTAAAATGATTCTCTTCCTTAAAAATTAAGTTCAAAAATTTTCCAAACAATGCGTATTTGGACAAACATAATAATTATGATTATTTTCGTTGAAATAAAGTCAGGGTTTCGTTGAGTTTTCTGGGATATAACTCAAAGATTATATAAAATTTGAGATGGAAAATGTAGTCGATTTTTAATGATTTTGAAGTTTCTTGGAGGTTAGAATAATGGAATAAAATTGAACACTAACACTGATTTAATCAGATTTTAGATCACTCAATACTTACACTATTATTGCCTTTTTAATAAATAATAATATAACGGCAATTATATGACATAAGGACTAAAGTCAAACACGCGATATCTTTGGTTCAACCGCGTTGAACGAGGGCCGATGCGCCGACGCGCTCTCTGTCGGAGCTGTTTGACCCCATTGAAAGCGAGTCATGTATTTACGGGAATCTACTCAAGGAGTCGGAAAGGGCTGATCATGAGCTTGAAAAGTTTGAGGATGCCTAATAGAGAATATTTCAAATCTTCAAAACAGGAGTAGGAGCTTTATATGTGAGAAGAAGGCCTAGAGTTCGTGTGGAACCTCTTCAGAGTGGAGGAGGTCAGGAAAGAGGAATGAGAAGTGGCACTATTCCTGCTCCATTGGCAGTTGGTTTGGGAGCTGCTTGTGAACTCGCGAATTGTGAAATGAAGGTAAGGGGTCGTCCATAAACTACGTAGCCAAATTATAGACATCTTTCGATCCCCCCTCCCCCTTTCGTAGATAGGCGTAG
>WSXT02104259.1:0-11363 GCA_011762715.2 Neuroterus valhalla
AACTCTGACAATTTTGTTTTTATCAAAAAAAATCATTCAGATAAATTGTTCTAAGTTTTACGTACTATAAGAAACCGCACTTACAATTTTTGAGTCTTGGAAAAAAAAGTTGAAAAAATTTTCCAAAATGCTCCCCCTCTTTGATTTTTCATTCAAAATTTAACGAACTCGACATGTCTTTTTGGTTCCTTAAAATGAGTACCAAAGCACGATCGAATATGACCATTCTTTCGAGAGTTATCGAGTTCACAGATTATTATTATTATTTTTTTTTTGCGATCAAAATTGGAATTTTCGATTTTTTTAGAAAAGTAAGAAAAGTAAAACAAAGTAAGTTAAGTAAAACATGTATTTTTTCTTTTGGAAATGGGCAGGTTATATGTGTCGAAGATCAAATTTGATCGATACATAGGCATGAGTTATTGCTAAAAAACTGACTGTATTTTCTATGAAAAAACAACATCTTTCAACAAATATATCCTCATAATTATTTGTCTGATGAATAGTTGTTAACGAGAATTGTCATAAATATCCGAAAAAATTATCAAATGTGATACTCATGTACTCTTTCCTTTATCAAATGTTTGATTCTAGTGCAGTGCAAGCCAAGTAATGCTTTCCTGCTATTTCCCACGGAATTATTCTCATTTACTCCCCCTCCCCATGGTATACAAGGTTATGGAGATTGTGTAGCAAAAGCAAGCAAAAATAACTAATCTAGGTCATTTCTGTGAACAATCACAAAATCATCACACATTTTTGTAAAACTCTGAAGAAATATAAATAATGTTAACTATTCTGGATATTAAAATTCCTAACTCTGACACCTGCGATCTTCCGCCTCAACTTTTATTTATTCAATTTAAAACATAAAGCGGTGTTATCAGATAGAAGTCATGCTAAAGAGTATATATAGCAGTCAAAATTCGAGCAGTCGCTCGTACGAAATACTTGGATAACCATTTTTCTGTTATCTCTAATTGCGTCTATTGAAAGAACAATGAAGGTCATTACTGGGATTCTCTTACTCGCATTTGTGGGTTTGCACCATATTGAAAGTGAGTGAAGCATATTATTATAATTTCTTAACTTCTATCTTCTTTCATCTTCGACTGACCCTATTACCCTCCTTGTTCCTTTCCTTGTAATATCCTCTTCTCCGAATTTTTCTCTATCCTTTAGGCCTCTCCTTTTTATTCCATCCTTTTTTCCTGGGGATTTTATGAAATGTTTCCATCATTCCGACAATTTGATCCCCTGGAATTCCTTCCCGCATTTACCAATTTGTTCTAAGAGTGCCTCTTGGACATAGTTTCAAAAAAATGTAGGGAACTGAGAAACATTTAGCGACCGTTTTGTATTTGTATTTATTGAGAAAAAGTTCCTAGGGCTAGGCAGCCCTCTAAGAAACAAGATGATACATGCTTATCACATAAGTGTGCAGGCACTAATCGATACTGTACATGATGAATCTCAACACTAAGTCCATAGACTAAATATATTGTAGAGAGTAAAGAAGAATAATAAAAAATTTAACAATATTAAAGTCAAGAATACACAGTAAAAGTTTGGGGTCAAAAGTTTACCAGTGTGTTATTTCAAGAATAGGGTTCAAAGTGTTGAAGAAGTATTTGATAAAGAGATTTTTGAAGTGATATGAGGAAGGTGCATTTCTAATGTCAGGAGGTAATTTATTCCATAGACGGGCAGCTCTTACTATAAATGATCTTTGAAGCTTACAAGTTCTATGCAATGGAATTTTAAGTATTAATTTTCTTTCACGAAGCTCAGGATGTGTTGGTATTACTTTGTCTACAAACTGGAAAAGGTTGAGTACATATTCGCGTGCTTTATTCTTAAAAAGAAAGTATAGCGGATTACCATAAAAAATTGTCTTCTCTTGGCAACATTCAGCAGACCAGCTTTTTGTCTGGATGATGCTATATATTCAAATTTAGGCAAATTGGATTTAAAACGGACACAGGTATTCAACGCGCGCTCGAGCTTTAAATTGGATTCGTCGGTCAAATCATCATATACCAAACAACCATAGTAAAAGTGGAATAAAATTAGACTCTTAACCAAAAGTGTTTGAGTGGAGGTGGGTAATGAGTCCTTATTCCTGTATAATTGTTGTAATATTCTGTAAATTTTGCCCGAGATGCTGTGTACGTGTTCTTTCCAGGACAAGGTACGATTATTGAGATAACTCAGATCTTTTACTACTTCCGAGAAGGGGATAGTAAAACTTTCGATACGTAGGGACGGATAAGGCGCCAGAGTTACATGCTCCTGAACCAGTGCAAGTAACCTACCCAGTGAAGAGATAGATCCTGACAAGTACAGTTTAAAATCATCCGCATATTTTTGGTAGCTGCAGTGCTGAAGTTAACTCCCAAGGTCAGAGGTATATTAATTAAAAAGGAGGGGGGACAGAATGGAACCCTGAGGAACTCCGATCTTCACCTTCCACCAGTCAGAAAGCTCACCACTACTATTAGTGACTCTGTGAGATCGATTATCAAAATAAGACTAGAACCATTTGATAGCAGAGTTAGACAATTTGGAGGACTTAAGCTTTAGTAGGAGCAACTCATGGTTAACCATATCGAAAGCCTTTGAAAAATCAAACAGGACTACAATCGTGATTTCCCTTCTCTCCATAGATATTTTGATATCAGTTGTGAATTTGAGGGCAGCAGTGAGAGTGCTATGTTTCGCTCGAAAACCTGATTGCATCGGGTCAATGGCCTTTGTGCTTTCTGAGAATTTGGACAATTGAAGGTGAACAATTTTTTCGTGTGGTTTAGACAGAGCGCATAAGATAGAAATTGGACGAAAGTCTTTTGGGGAAGAAGGTTTCGGAATTTTGGGGAGAGGGCAAATGATAGCTTCCTTCCAGATATCGGGAAAAATACCGACCTGGAGAGAAGAGTTATAGATATGCAAAAGATTGGGGAAGATAATTGGTAGGGCAAGTTTAATCATTTTGATTGATACTCCATCTGGTCCAAGAGCGTTCAATTTGATTTCTAGTGCATTTCCCAGGAATACGTCAGGTGTAATACCCTCGAAGAAAAAATCAGAGTCATTGAATGTTCAATCCTGTGGGGAAGTGGGAGATGTTATTGATAAATCTGGAACTGAGAATGTAGAAAATTTCTTCAAAAGGTCATCAGGTGGGAAACTACTGTCCGCTGTTTCGTGCTTGGGAGAAATGAGATGTAGACGTCTGAGGAGATGCCATATGTCCTCTTTTTTGTCTCTATTTGCAATCTCATTATAATTGTATGTATTGAACGAATCTCTAATTTTAGTTTGAACTTGATTCCTGAGTTTACGAAATTGAGCTAGGATTATGCTACTTTTTGTTCTTTTAGCAAGCCGGCACCTGTTATCACGTTCCCTCATCAGATTTTTAATTTCCGCTGTAATCCAAGGAGCAGATTTATTAAAATGTTAAGGAACATGTAAAGGGGCAAACTTGTTGAACGCTGCTACTAAGTTGTCAGTCAGGGCATCAATTTTATTATTTATATTTAAATCAAGTAGAATTTTTTCCCAATCTTATGTCATTAGATGTTCGAAAAATTTATCTTTGTCAATATGAGAGAGATTTTGCACCATTCTTATGCTATGGTTTGAGTTCGGCTTATAAGAAAATTTATAGTTAATGTTAATTAGGTCATGGTTGGAGAGAAAAGGGACAGGATGTTGTACGTGGGAGATAACCTTATCACTATCGTCCACAATCATCAAATCGATACGAGTACAAGAATGCTCAGTATGATGGGCAGAATCATGGGCTACAATAGAGAGTCCTGAAGAATTTATAAAGGGTGTTAGATACTTAGTTTAATTGGTAGAGCAATTTAAATTAGTATTGAAATCTCCAGTAACGATGTTTTTAAAATTGGGAATATGTGCAAAAGTTACAGATTCAAGCTCCGTGCCATAAAATGCATTACATGGTTTATACACTACTCCCACTAGAACGTTGTCAGTAGATGACTTGACGTAAACAAAAATAAATTCAGTCGTAGGATAAGTATTCACAGGACTCACTTCAACCACAGCTCCTCTAAGGCTATTGCGCAAGGAGATACAAACTCCACCTCCCTTTCTCTCGCCTCTGTCCCTACAAAAGAGCGTGTAGTTCTCAATTGCAACAAGGCTCGAAGGTATATTTGGAGTCAACCAGGATTCAGAAACAGCTATTATTTGGTAGGAGCAAGTACTGAAAAAATTCCTAAATTCTGAAAAATGTGCCAAGAAAGACTGCGCGCTGACATGGCAAATGCTCAAGGTATCCATTGATTTAATACAATCAACAAGACAATTAACTCGAAACTCAAAAGACCACAAAGCACTCTAGGATACTGATCAAGCCAAAAAACCACATTCAACACATCCAAAACTAAATGATTACACTGTGAGTAGGGAATGTCTGTTAGGTAAAAAGGTACAAAAAATGCTAAAGGAATAATTAAAAGGTAAAAAACATCAAGAGAGCTAAGACTGTTGGTATGGTATTGTAAAAATTAGGGTTCAAAGGATACACGATTAGACATAGCATTATGCATATACGCCTATTGTTGAGAAGACTAGGATCAGAATATATAGCAACTAGTTTAAAAATGAGATCAAGTTCATTACCTAAGAGATTTTTACAACTTATAGAGAGCTTTATATTCTTCGAGGCATATTTACCGACAGACATTATTAATCCCATCCACAATATCATCCAGCCTTGTTCAAAATTCTTATGCAGACAGCCTAATTGCTATTGGAATCTTTCTACGTGTTGTGGTAGTGATAGTTGAATCCTAGGTGAACCATCCTCCTTGCGACAAAAAATCTTACCTCCTGCAGTCCAGAGGTATCCTACTTTTTTCTGTCTTCTGAGACCCAACGCAGAAGTGTAAATTCTCCGGTTGAAGGGCGTAAGTGACTCACGAATGAAGATAAGACTACTTTCGTTCTCTGACCAGCCAAGATGGATCGTTGAGAAGTCACGTTTTTTCTTCTTCTGCTCAATGATTTAGTCCCTCACTAACTATCTACTGAACTTTGCGACAATTATTGGTGCGAGTGATGGATTAGCAGATGGTGCTTTACGAATCCGGTAGGCGTTAAGTAGGTCTTTTTCGGCAAAGGGAGCATCTAGTGCTCTAGCTTTTGAGTGAGCTTGCTTCCGTCCTTGCACGTTTGACTTTGTCAGAAATATAGAGAACTATATAGAATGGTCAGAAATCTCCGTCTTTATTTCTTGAACCACCTTGTTGATACTCGATATCAACTCATGCTGCTTCGATTTGAATTCTTTAAAAAGGCTTCTCATCTGTTTCTGCGTCTGCACAGGCGCTTCCCTCTGTGCGTTTAAGACTGCACTGTGTATCGCCTCTGCGTATCCAGGAGGCAGGGCCGCAGCAGCAGCAGGGGCAGGAGTGACCGTTGGCAGCACTGAGTTGGCGGCTTGTTCCTTACGGGAAGGTTCAACAGAGCTTTGATCTAAACATGAAGAGGTGGCGCTTCCCTGGAGATCACCTCGTTGCACTCAGGACAACCGCCCATTGTAAGAGAGAACGCTCATGAAAGGTGTAAAACTCCGCGATTGGCAAAAGGTCATTTATTGACTGTAAAGTTTAAAAATTATCCAAAATATAAGATATATTACACTTCGTACACAACTTCTATCACTATGACACGATTTTGAGGTAAAAAACCGACAATTAGGTAAACTATGGCAATAATGAAAGGAGACGATACGGAGCACTTGTCAAGTACCGATCAGGGCCGTGTCCGTTTTCGTTCATAAATGATTAATGATCAAGTATCTAGTATAGAAAAACTCTTTAATTGTGAATTGCAGGCAGATTTCCAATCACCGAACTCGAAACTCTTAAAGTAAAATTGAAGAATGGATGTATTTTTGAAGGATTGGTCGTCCCTACCAGGTACGATATACCCGAGTGGGTACGAGCTCGAAGGCCACATTTACCACCTCCTGTGTATAATAGACATAAAGTCTTCATACGAACAGGAAACTGCCATAATTTTATTTCAGAACTTCGTCGGGATGAACCATATTCATGTGCTAATGGTGATCATGCCCCTGACAAAGCTGGAATACTTTTCAAAAATGGGACTAGTCGGGTTGGTCTAAACTTCGTAGATTACGAACCTCCAGCTGGTGCATATTACTCACCGCCAGACTGTAGGTACATTTATATAACAGTTCCAGGAGGCAACATCAAGAGATCAGAGCTGGAAGTATACACGGAAGATATGACGTATTAAGGGGGGGACAAGCAGGGGCTATAGCCCCGGGCCCCTACACTGCGAGGGCCCCGCGATCTCTCCAAATAAAAAAAATTTATCATTGCGTATTTGTGTACACATAATTTAATTTTGAACATTCATGATGCATTATTCAAAATTGATGTACGAAAGTGATATGGAAAGATTGAACATTTTGACGCCCTTATGTGGGCCCCATATTCATTTTAGTCCCGGGCCCTGTAAAGCTTCAATCCGCCCGTGCACGGAAAATTAGTTGGGAGACCAAACTGCGTGTCAAGAGGTAAGTCGATATTTTTAGGACATGAGTCGAACGGAAAGAACATAATACAAATTGTAAAGGTTTTGATCGTGAGTACAATATCTGCGAAAAGAATTCGAGCGACAATGATTCTCATTCATCGGCAACGAACAACCAATTAAAAACTTCTTGTAGTATTTTCTCAGATATTCTACTCAAAATGTAACGACTCTATGCACCTTATGCATGTATGTCCTTTCTTGAACCATGCCTAGAAATTCGAGGTCCATATTTCATCTTTGCGCACATTTCTGTTTTGTCTTCTTACTATTACTAAGTGTTATACATTTCTTATTTGACTTTCAGTGTTGTTTTTTTATGCAGCTATGAAGTGTTCCGGTATAATTATTCTAAAACGTAACGAAATTAGCCTATATAGATTAAGTGTCGAAATATTCCAATTTTTTCCTGTTTTAAGCAATAACTCGTAATGTTTGAGGAGGTGACGTAGCCTATTTACAAGTTGTACTATATTGCTGTATGTTCGAATAAAACCAGAAATGTTACACAATCGTGCGATGTTTACTAACCTTGTTTATCCGTCACGTTCTCTTATCTTTCCACTTCCTTTGAGCATTTACAGAGTAAGTCAAAAGGTTCAAATCTATCAAAATTTCATGGATGATTATGAAAATACTCGTAGCTATTGAAAATGTAACCATTTTTCGAAAAATAATAGGAATTTATATAAATTTTGAATATGTCAATTCTCATTCTAGGTTTGAAACTCATATCACATACATAAAGTAGTGCATAGTTTATTTCAAATTTAGAAGACAAGGTGCATGGGAGTTGAGGCATCCTGAATGTACAGCACGAATTTGCCATAAGGGTAGATAATACAAAGAGAGAGGAATTTCAGGATACATGCTCGTGTGGAACTGGGATGTTTATTGCGTATCGAAAAATAACGAAGGGGATGTAAGATAAGAAAGACAGAAAAGATTCGATCTTTATTTTGAAGTAGATGATGAGTCTAAGATAGAATGGATGGCGTGGGACCGATACAGGTGATATATTGATCCTGGTACCATGACTTTTGCTGAAGGCTCTGCTGAGGAGGACATTCTCCAAGATCGAGGAGAATTCCTGCACGATAGGTTTAGTGAACGGGCGTTACCTATCTAGGAACGCTGCTTTATAAAAGGGGAATGCGACTGTATTGAAATTCACATTTGAATTTAAATACGCTAGAGCGTGAGTTTGTGAAATTCATATGAACTTTGTTTGTTTGTTGCATGATTGTTACGATTTTTAACTTCATCTTAGGTGAAGACCTTGTTGTGCACGATTACATTTTTTTTATTTGGTTGAATTTCAATTCAAACTCACCATGAAATGGGAAATTTTTTTATTTTAATTTTCTTTTATATACAACTCAGAATTTTGGCATCGTAACGACTTTGAACTTTGTCACAAGATACAAAACTCTGAATCTATTTTATTTTCAAAATTAAATTCAGCTCGAATTTCTCTATCGTAACGATTTTGCACTTCAACTCATGGAGAAGACCTCGTTATGCGAGAAAGTTTGAGCAATCATACAATGCTTCTATAAATAAAAATTTCCTATGAGTTGCGATACTTTCTTCAATAATATTGCATTAATATAGTGCGCGATCCTCTCTCCCTTGAGTCAATCCACAATCTTGAAGTTCTGAAAAATGATTAGAATTTCGATGGTTTAAATCGCGAGAATTCACTTTGCACAATAAAGTTATTAAGTTATCTAGTTAATTTGTAAAAAAGTAGAGGCTGGTTATAATGTTCAATTAGTATTCAAGTCGGTTGGCTACCATCCACTAAATAGGACACAGTGAAGGCAGATTGAACGAAATTCTCAATGAGAATTTATTTATTTATTTAAAATGAGTCCCTTGGGCTAAGTAGCCCTCTGGGAACAGGAAATACATATACTGGTACTAAAAATATAATCGCTGATCGATGAGTATTCTTGAACTTATAATTATTATTATATAGTGCATCAAAAATTTCAATAAAATATTAGATAATATGAATATCAAGTGCGAGAACGAATATGCTAGCGTTATAGTATGATATTAAAAAGAATTCATATTAAGTTTCAACTTAGAGTAGCAAGTGACAGCAAAGCATAAGATAACTTGTCGCATACCTATAAACCAAGGTTATGATCCATTAATATAAATTGAAACATGAGTTTCAGCATTGCATGTGATTGAATTATTGAGCCGCTCACTCAAATAAGAAAGTTACCAATGCGTGATTTCTAGGATGGGGTTATCAATTTCAATTTAATACATAAAAAAAGCTTTTTTGAAGTGAAAATAGGAAGGAGCCTCCTTAATTGTTACAGGTAGTTGGTTCCAGAGCCGCGCACCCCTAACTGTGAATGACCGTTGTAATCTACACATTCTATGTTTAGGAATTAGGATAACCTTTTTCCTTTCTCGAAGTTTGGAATAGGCAGGCAGGTTTTTGTCAAAAAAATCCAAGTAACTCGGAAAGATAATGCGGGGTTCCGGTGTGAAACGGATTGAATAAAAAATTACCCATGAAATACTGTCTCCTCTTGGCTACATTCAAAAACCTTGCTTGCTTTCGATAAGTTGTTATATGTACATGTTTCGAGAGTCATATATAAAACAAATGTGAACATTGAGTGCTCTTTCAAGTTTGGAATTAAGTTCATCTCTTATATCATCATATGCTATACAACCCCAATCAAAGTGTGGCAGAATCGAGCTCTTAACCAGTAGTATTTGGGTGGCAACTGGAAAAGATTCTTTGTTTCTTCTAAGTTAGTGCAGAATCCTAAAAGTTTCCCTTGAGATATCGATTACCTGCTCTTTCCAGGACAAAGTTGTGTTCAACATATATCCAAGATCTCTTACTACTTCAACAAAGTCTATAATCCGCTCACTAATCATAAGTGGCGAAAGAGTTATTATCGCTTCAGAGGTTTGAAAAAGAGATGGCCCAATGACTATAGCTTTCGTTTTAGCTGGACTGGGTGAGACCACATTGGTACTAGCCCAATGCATCACCCGATCAATATTCTCCTGTACGAAAGCAATGAGATTCATTAAGGGGGCAACAGGACCAGAAAGATAAAGTTTTAAGTCATCAGCATACTTGTGGTACTTACAATACTTCAACTCCCTACCCAGATCCGAACTGTACAGGTTAAAAATGACACGAGCGAGTACGGAACCCTGAGGAACTCCACACCCTACATCCATCCAGTCAGATTGTTCATCCCTACTATTTTTCACTCGTTGGAACCGACGATTGCCATGTCAGAGAGCCCAAAGGACTTCAACTTGAGCAAAAAAGTTTGTGGTTCACAGAGTCAAATGCCTCAGAAAAATCGAACAACACAACAATAGTGATCTCTTTATTATCCAGTGCGATTTTATAATCATTGGTGACTTTAAGAGTTGCTGTTTGTATACTGTGTTTCACACGGAAGTCGGATTGCATTGGATTTTTAAGGCTTTGGGAAACCAGGTATTTAGATAATTAACTGTGAACAATTTTTCCAAATGGTTCAGATAGCGCACATAGGATAGAGATAGGGCGAAAATCTTTTGGACATGTAGGCGAACTAATTTTTGGTATAAAGCGAATTTTATCTTTTTATATATTATTCTTTTTATTATTTATTATATATATTTATTATCGGGAGAGCGATTTTAACCATTTTTAATGATATCCCATCGGAGCCTATAGCTTTAGATTTAATTTTCATAATTTTATCAAGCAGCACATCTGGCGTAATATCTGAGAAGAAGGAATTGTTGTCATCAAAAGATGGTAGATGTAGACTCAAGATGGGCTAAACTAAATAATTTGATGTAGAAGTAACCGTAAAAGCCTTTAATAAATCATTTGGGGGAAAGATGCTTTCAGGGCATTCAAACTTATAAGGTATAATGTATAATCGTCTCAGAAGATGCCAAATGTTTTCATTTTTGTTTTTATTTTTAATTGTATTATAGTTGTATCTATTGAGCGAGTCTCTAATTTTATTTTGAACTAGATTTTTAAGTTCACGAAATCCAGCTAGTATGATGCTCTTTTTGGTACGTCTGGCTAATCTACGCCTCTTATCACGCTTCTCCATAAGGTATTTTATTTCAGGGGTAGTCCAAGGTGCAGGTTTCTTATACTTGTGAGGAGTATGCAAAGGCTCAAAAAGGTCAAAAGCCGATATTAGAATAGCAGACAGCTTTTCAACTTCCGTATTTAGATCTTGAGCTTGTAATAAACTTTCACAGTCGTAGGTCATGAGGTCCTCCTGAAATTCAAATTCGTCGGTAGAGCCTAAGTTACGTCTTTGTGTTTGTGTGTGACCAGTGGGTTCAGGGCACGAGAACTTGTAATTGATATTTATAAGATCATGATTGGACAAGGAAGTTATAGGATTCTATGAATATGAGTCAAGTTTTTCTAGATCATTAACAATCATTTAATCCATACATGTACTGGTACGATGAGTGTGATGTGTGGAATTATGGGGAACGATCGAGAGTCCAGAGGATTGTATCAAAGTTTTAAGGTCATTAGTGTGATTACTACTCGCATTCAAATACGTATTAAAATCACCGTCGAAAATAACATTATTGTAATTCAGAACATGCATAGTTAATTCCGAATCAAATTCAGTGCCATAGGATGCATTTGGTGGTTTATATACAACACCAACTAGTATTTCGTTTAACCAGAAGCAACCTCTCCTTAAAGAAACTCCAATGTCGGATAGTTCGCCGTTGAACTCCCC
>WSXT02104270.1:0-11363 GCA_011762715.2 Neuroterus valhalla
CGTACGAAAACTTGGGATCTTCCAGTGAATATGTCTGGCACTTACGGTAATGTTTCTATTGCCAAGTGGCGAAACGGTGTTGAGTCTCCTTATTATTCCTTCGTGATAGTAAACACATCTTTGAATTTTCGTATGCGGGAACCATAAAATTTATATGCGAAAAAAAACTTACTGCGTACTTATTAAATTTGGTATGTATATAAATTCATGAACAAAATTCAGTTATACGTAAGTATACTTAAATTACAAAATGTGATAATTCCGTAAGAATATAGGAAATCATTATGCCCATGGATCCTCAAATTACAAACATTTCTTATGGTGTATGGTGATATTTCAATAATGGAACTTTTAAGAAAATAGACACAAACGGTATTTCTTTTCTCTTTTTTATTGAGAAAATTGATGAGAAATGAGAAAATGGACCATACTATTCGGCTGGTACTTTCAAAATCAGGTAGAGTTTAAATCGATATTTTGACGTATAGAGAACGGCGAGTTTATATTTTTATAGGTACATTTAATTAAAATTTATGATTTTTAAAAATTAATACGGAATTTCAGGGATGAACTATCCTGTACTTAATTTAGAATTTATCCAACTTTCGAATTGATTTATGGAATCTTTGAAAGCCGACCTAATATCGCATGTTACATGTTTCGAAGGAGATGTTTGACCTTAAAAAAATCTGCCCGCTTCGCGGGCACATTCTTATGGCGCTACGCGCGCGGCTCGCTTCGCTTGCAAGTTTGAGCGCGCCTAGGGCGCGCGTTATTCGGATCTCGCGCTTCGCGCTCGATAATGTATTTACTTCGCGCTACGGGCTCAGTTTTTTCTTCACCTCTCGCTCCGCGCTCGGCTCTATACGTGTTTGATCCAGTTTACAGTATAATACATACACAGAATTCCAAATATTGTAAAACTGCTGAAAACCTCCACTTCTATGGAGATTTTTTTTTTCATTTATGATAAAATTTTTTTTATATTAAGCTTACTTAAGGCTCTACTGGCCTTAAGGAACACAATCTCATTACAATACTCGCAACTGATATTTACATCTCGCATAATTTGGCTAGCGAATTGAATTTTTCATTGTTTGAAAAGCGTTGTCATAATTATACGCCGTATTGGGAAAAATTTCATGTAAAACTTGTAAAACTTTTTAAGATGAACAATGTTTCTATGAATTATCTCTTCCTGTCTCTTATTGTTTGGCTTGAAGATGGAATTTTCTATTTTTGTAAGTGTGTTATCACGATGAAAACGAAAACTGTTTGTCCTATCGAAAAATAATCAACAATGATCTTGTAGGCTTTTTAAGGTAAAAAATTCTTATTTCTTTCATTTTTTTCATATCTCGCATAGTTTTTCTCAAAAATGGCACTTTTCATTTTCGATAAAATTTTTCTCGATTTAAACAAAAACTATGCACCTGATGAAAAAATTGTGCATATGAAATTTATAGGTCTTTTTAAGATAAATAACTTTTATCTTAATATTTTTTCACACCTTGCATCATTTTTCATTATTTTTTGTGCGATCAAAATTGGAATTTTAGATTTCCTGAGAAAATTCGAAAAGTTGTTTAAACGATCTTGTACGGCTCCTGAGAAGAGACCTTTTTTCCTCCTAACTTTTTTTTCAATCTTGCGTTATTTGGCTAAAACTTCTCATTTTCGTTTCAATTTTCGAATTTTGAAAATGCCACAACTCTGGCCATTTCGGCATGTTAACATAGTCACCTGAATCAAGAACATACTCCAATTTACGATTTCAACTCGGCCTGCATTTGTCACTTCATTCACTATCCAATGTATAAGACAGATCAGTGTCTGAGGGACTTCCATTGAGTAGTAATAATCAAGCCGCCATCTTGGTTCCACAGCCTGTAAGAGAAAGAATGACACATTCCCACATACCAGTTATCCTTACTTAGGGCGGAGGTTTAGGAACTGAGATAGCCGCTTGTATAGTTACTCTAGGAAGAGTTGGGACCACGGTCCTATACACAATCCCGGGGGCTCTCATGGCAGGGTGTGTTCCCTAACGTAAGCCGAAAAGTTTCGCAAACGGGCCACTGAATGTAGTGGTGCATATGTCGAGTGCTTCAAGATTTGAAAATAAAAACAAACCACGGTCGTCTAACCCACGGTCTAACCCAAGTGAACCAAAGATGTCTAAAGACGAAGTATCAGCAAAATTCACACAATAATAAAAAGACCTGCAAAATGCCTAGTTGTTCCGTGCCGGATTGTGAGAGAAATAAGTCGAGATTCGGAGGCAAAAGATAAACTTTTAAAGTTCCGAGTGATCTTTCATAAGTAGAAACATTTTCCAACGCATTTCTTTGCATTTAAATATTTTTAGAAATTAGTTTCATAAAAATAATTGTGAATAATATAATTTCCAGCTTCATTTTGGTTCAATTGTTTCGAATAATTATCCATATTTTTCCAAATACCAATTATATCTAGAACAAATTGATTTCTTGAGATTTTAATTTTAAATGAAACCGCCACTTCAAGCACTCTACTGTTACGCCATCACCGAAAGTGGCGATTTTCTGAATAAATCGGAAGCTTCAATAAGGGAACATCCCCCGCCATAAGAGCCCCCGGACCTGTGTATCCGACCGTGGTTGGGACACGTATTCACCCACCACCTCGGCTAGAGCCAATCGGAATAAGGAAATCGTCACAAATCGCATGCGCGTATGGAAGGCTGCCAACCCAAACAACCTCAATTAGAAATTGTTGTTTCTTGTGAATCGTCCTGCAGCAAAAATCTCTGTTCTCAATAAGATATAAATGACTGAGATACACAAATTTATAATAAATATGCACCTACTTTATTTATTTATGCTAGTAGGTTTCTGTTTTATATTTATATCATTTTCAAACTTTCCTCTCAAACGATCAGCATATTTAAATGTGCACAAAAATTTGAAAAATACTCTAACCTCAGAACTCAATACTTTTATTCTACTCAGAAAAAGTTTACAGAGTTACATAATAATTTGCTCAAGAAAGAATTTATTTTTTAAAAAGATGAATAACAAAAAAATTCAGTTATAATATTATTGAGTGAAATATAAATATTTGATTTCGAATTTGAACCGAGCATCCTTAGCATTTAAGCATTTCTTCATCCTGGAAACTTTTTTTTATTCAAATAGTAATTTCGCAGAATACCGTAACTTTGATTCTCAATGATTAAAAACATTTATGCGACTAAATATTCTTATGTATTCATTTTCAAAGGAAGAGGAAGATGAATTCAAATTAAAAAGCGCGCTCTAATAAGGACTTCCTTATTCTGGTTGGCCCTACCAATCACAAACGATTCCGACATGTCCTAACTCTCCCTAGAGGAACTCTAGACGCTTGCACATTACTACCTAACAGAGAGCCCTTGTTTTACATAATGCAGTGAACACACCATCCATCCCAAAGACCATGGCGTGAATGCTAAATAGCATCTGTCAAAAATACCCCACATAGTTGGCTTGTCGTAGCCAAAGTTCAAGCGTAACGTAAATACCGCTTAGACGTGGAACCTTTTTTCGTCATATAATAATGATTAACAAATTGCTCAATGATTCAGAACTGAACCCTCGATAACAATTATGTATCCAATTTAGGTATACCCATCAATGACTATTAAGAGCATCCCGAGTATCAAAATAAAATGTTCAAGAGTAACGGTATTCATAATCTGGGAAGATATCCCTCATTATATCCATTATCGAAACCTGTCACGTTTACTCTACCTTCCAATAAATCTTCTGACAGCGGAAAATAAGAATAAGTTAACATAGCACCTCATTATCGCAATTATCGGTGAATCCTTACAAAATATTTTTTGGGGGGCAATCGAATAAACGAGGAAGAGAAGAAATAAAAACATATGAAAAAAGAGCGGTCTTGCCCACGCAATTTGGTCAAAGGAAAGTGAGATTTAATCCACGATTGGCTTCGAATTCGCTACCAGGACCGTAATCATACGTGGGACAACTTGATGTATCGTGCCCCAAAGCCTTGTGTACGTAGCTTAATTACAGAGCCTGTATCTCCAGCGGTCGTTGCCGTTGTACAATCATCGAAAGTTTGAGTGGGGTCTTCGACGTGAAAGTGAAAAAAGTTGGATATCCCCCTGGCCAGGTCGTTCCCCTGAAAGATTCACGAAACAGCATATTTTAGTGATTCATTTACTTCACCCTCTGTATCTGTCTCAATTAGGCCGAAACGCCTACTCAATTGAAGGGAGTTTGAAAGACAATGATGATTCGGAGAATTTTCATTTTCGGATCGTTTATTATTCGCAAATGCTGCTTCCTTTGATATGCATCAGTGACGTAGATGGGGGGGGGGGATACCCCCCATCGGAGTTAGTAATACACTAATGGGGTTAGTCAGGAAATAGTGGACTACCTCTTGAACCATCTCTATCCCCTTCCCCCCTTCCCCCCCATGACTCAAAGCTATCTACGCTACTGATATGCATCAAATTATTTGACACATATAAAAGAAAATAAGGATTTAGGTTCGTTTCATTCTAGTTGCTTGTGTTTTGAAGTTACTACAATACAAGGTATTATATTACAAAAATCTTGAAGTTCCAGTCATCATATCAAAATTGCATCGCAAACTTTAATTGCAATCAGTTATGTAACAGTTTACTTTTCTGAATGAGGCTGTTCACAAACAAATTTTTAAAAAGCATTGTTGATATCTCACGAGAAAAATGTCTTCGTCTGGTTATCTCCCAAATTTGGGACTACTAGACGAACTTATAGAAAATATTTGTGGACTCACCCTAAATTCTGAAAATTGGAAGAAAAAATAAAATTAATATCAATATGATCTTTTCTCAATAAAAAAAGATGCAGTGTAATGGAAAACAGTGATTTTTGGGAACCGTTCAACAGCAATTTCAGGACAACTAGACAAACTTGTAAAAAATATTTTTCGACTCCATCCGAATTTAAATATCAATATAAATCTTGTGACACGATGTTTGTCATCACTAAACTCTGAAACTACTTGACTGATATTCATAAAATTGCTTATATGCTGTGTGTAATTTAGTCTATCTTGAGGCAGGAGATATTTTATATATCGAATAATAACTTCAATCTTGTTCATTGCGAATTAAATGTTTATTAGAGGACGAAAAGTTACAATTATTTGTAAGTTTTATAGGGTTTTAACAGAAAGCAATGCAAGTAAGTTTACTGACTGGCACCACAACAATTTACGCTATCTTGGTTGGGTGAGCAACCGATAGATGGAGCCATGTTTTGATTTCTTGATTCCACAATCTATTTCACGTCACATGTGTTTCCTACATCCACATGCATGTATCTATTTCCCATCATATTATGATTCCGCTGCGTATGGTTAGAATGCAAAATTTAGTGTTTAATTCCAATTGAATTTCCATTCGTTGCTTCATCATAACAACTGAGTCGCTGCAATGCGTAGCTAGGTCTGCTTCTATAATGAAAATTTTGATATCATCACTTCTCAGTTCAAATTGATACATTTTGATGGTAAATGCTAATTTTTGAAGTCTCTATAAATTTTTATTCTTGAAAACTACAACATTTATTACTTCTGCTTGTAATTGTTTAATATCTCATGTTTTTTCTCCTGAATTACAAGCACGCTTCCTACTCCAAATTCTCCAATTCCAGACCATAAAACATTGATATTATCTGTTTATAAAGCATCATGATGAAAAAAAGTACATTTTTACAAGAAAAAATCGTTGTTACAATGAAGTCTAAGAGCTTTATTATGATGCTGATATTTGTAAAGTTTATAATTAGAAACTGTTGAATTTATTAAAAGAATTTTCGGAAATAATTTATTTTGATCTCTTTCGAATGCTTAAAATCCAAAGTTCTGATTTCTTTCGGATTTTGATGTAAAATATACGAATTTTAAGCTCTTGAAATAATACTCAACTTCCGAAATAATAATATACTTATTCTCTAATTTTTTCTGTTTCAGGTAAGTGATGATGGTTATCAACCAGCAACGTAGGAAAACTCAGGGTAATATAAAGAGAACATTTCTAATGATTCCATTTGATGCTTCAAAATTGATAATGCCCTTCAGGCCATGTGAACATGAGTCACGTGACCCAAACTATCGATTTTTTCTGCAAAACGAGAGTCCGCAGCGAATGAAATAGCATGTTAAATCTTCAGGAAAAGCCTTTGAAAATATTAAGCTACGTTTGTGTAAAACATTAGGTTTGAGATTATGGAGAAAATTGGACTTATGTATCACATGGTCTCAAGCTGAACTATACACCATTAAGAGATTCGAGTTCTTATCATACAATATGAATTCAGGAAATTTTACACATTACCAACTGTGCCCTGTGGCGGCGGCTTCGCCGCTGCGGAGAGTAATACGTATGACAGTGGCGCCATCTGTCGAAAATTGGTCGTACCAACTCAGATTCCTTTGTGGGCTCATGCACAACAACTTAGCTAAAGATTATCACATGAATAAATGCATAGTTCACGATTATATTGAGGGGGTCGTCTACCTTCGCGGTTTTGAAATATCAAACATTTTTTTTTACTTATTCCGAATCTACACGTTACTATGAACATGCCCTGTGAAGGATTTGATGAAGAACATGCTGGTTTATATGTTATGGAGCCCCAAAACCCAAACGCCTGTTATTCCTCATGTACAATCATTTATCTTCGATCGCGTTTTTCCGAAAGTAGTATTTTTTAAAACTTGTGGCAAGAGTTCAAAGGAACGATCGAGGATATTAGAAAGCTGTGAAAGGCTACTTGTTCAGAAAACATCTCGCCACAAGTATACACGAGCTTTTTTGAAGAAAAAAAATTTTTTTTTTTTAACTTTCAGAGCACTTTTTTGCTGAAAAACAGGGTCGAAAAACGCATTTTTCGTTAAAATCGCTGCCATTTTGTCAAATTTCAAAATATTTCAAATAGCTTGTGTCTACTTGTGGTCGTCGTAATAACGATGGGATACATATAATAGTTATGATGTTTCAAGGTTTTGGGGCTGAGAACTCTTGCCACAAAGTTCACCATGTCGCTCCGGCAGAGGTCACTTGAAGGACGCGTAGAGGCCAAGGCAACAATTACAACATTGATTTCAATCTTTTTTCTCAATATTCAATAATGTATTACCAAAATTAGAAAAAACTCATGTCAATATCAGGTGTACTTTCCTCGCAATCCATCGTCAAAAATGGGCTCGAAATTTGGGCGCGAAGGTAGACGACCCCCTTAAGGAAATATAGACAAACATTCATTTCATTATCACCAGAACATTCAACGGGAATTTCTGATACTCTTTAACATTTTTATACGAACTTTCAAAATTTTGAGAATTATATAACTTTCAAAATTCAAGTTCGATTTGGATATTTTATAGATATAATTTGTGAATATTTTTGTTACCTAACAGAAACGTTGACAAAAAGTTCTGAAACTTCATGGAAAATAATATTTAATTAAAATAATACCTCCTCATTCAGAAGGAGAATGTAAAAGTTTTAAAATGCTCTTTATTTTGAATTGCGAGTGCCAAAGCGTTGAGATCCATTTAAAACTAGAGAAAAAAATTCGAACGATCCTATTACGCTCTCATGAATGGGAATGTAAAAATACAAAGACATTGGAATTTTTCGTGTGGTACCTATTGTCACTGCTTTCAAGGCTGTGAATGGAGTGGTTAACTGCTGTTCTTTTTTTCAGAAGAGTTTGTGATAGAGATTCTCATTTGATTAAATCACACAATGCTCATAATTGTCATAAAATTTCGAGAAGATTAAAAATTCACATAACCTCTGCACATTCGAAGGATTATCAACAATTTAAAAGTAACAATGGGCTGGGCCCAGGGTCAGAGCAAGCTGGTTAATCAGCCGACTGCGAGATTTTGAAACTCTGAAAGCGGTATAAAATGAACTTCCTTGGAGATTTATTTATGTTCTTCATTTATTCATTCAATTTTTCTCTCGTTTTTTCTTCTTAAGTCTACATCATACTATCAAAACATGTGAATATGTTGTGAAAATGTAATTCTGTGACATCTCGTGGGAAAAATAAGCCATGATTCTACGTAAAGTTGAAGGGCAACAATAAAGTAGTTTTGAAAACTTCGGGTAGCCATCGACCAACCTATTTTTTAATTCTTGTGAAAAGTATCATGATGAAAATGTGTTTATAAAAGAGGCGGTAGTGCGTGTAGTTCGAAGCACGAGCCAGAGTCGAGTGGAGGCGCCACGGGCGCCGCGGCGCGGAGGAACGAGACGACGGCGAGTAATGTGTGCGCTAGAAAAGAACAAAATCTGCTTTTTGTTCTGTCATACACAAGTTCGTTCTTCACATTCTCATCGCGGAAAATTTTGACAAAAAACATTCACAAACAAGATATGAAAAGCTTGTTCTATCTGCTAGATGGCATGGTAAAGCTCATTCACTGCAACCAACCTAATTTTGCTACAACGAGTCTAAAACCACTCTGAGCCATCTTTGCAGCTGTAACCTATGGGTGAGGGATCCTTCCACCTCCATCAATATGTAGTAAATTTATATATTTTCCCTTCTTTTTTCTTACTTCTGCTACATCTATCTTACGCTTCGCCTAGTTTTCTTAAGACTTTTTCTACCACCCAGAAATTGGTATCTTCTTGGGCCATACAGCCACGAAACAAAAACTAAATAATTGCTCTTGTGATGTTACACCTCGTGTGAGAAATTCTTCTTGCACTTGTTTGACTCACCATCTGATTAAGGGTGTCCAGATGAGTCGATGGAAAAGTCAGGACACGTGCGAGAGAACTCCTGAAAGTAGGCTAAGTGTAGTACCAAGTAGTACTATGTAAAAGTAGACTGCCAAACTCGGGACGTATCCTGATAAATCAGGACGTCTTGTCGACCTAGTCTGATTACCAGTCTTGACGCTTACCAGACTGTAGCCTGGGCCTGGCCAAAAGTTTAACTCTTCTCTTTGCTACTCCCAGACCAGAAAATCTGGTCAGTCGCTAGCCATTAGGCTGGTCATTCGGTAGTGATGGGTTGGTTAGCGGCTATCTATTGACTGGTGACATTTCAGGTGCTACATGACCCTTTCTTGGAAAGTGTAAATTTCTTCTCTTTTTCATCATTCGACCTTACATCTTTTTCTGAATATGTCAATCATAAATTAACCAATCAATTTTGGAATTCTCTGTTGTTAGGAAGAAGCTGATCAGCGCTTGTCTTGGGCAAAACTTGACCTTCTAAGCTTATCTTGAAATTTCGCCTTTTGGGAAAGCTGAACAGCGCTAGACCCAGGCTATACCTGAAATACCAGACCAAACTTGTAACTCTTCCTGAGAATGCTGATCAGCGCCAGTCTTGGGTCAGACTAGTACCGTTGATTCATTTATTCCAAGAGAAGCAGCGCGCAAACGGACAGAACGCTTAGGGCTCCGCAGCGTATCGACTCGTACTCTCTCGATGCCTTCAGGGGTTCTCATCGTTCGATTTCGGCCTTAAGGTTTAGTTTTTAACACATTACCTGCTCCGTTGAACGTGGTGACCCATATCATTATCGTATTGCGGTTAGGAATCGCCCCACGATGTGGAATCTGATAATGAGTCCGGAAATCTCGCTGAGTCTGAACAACACTTTCGCCATTTTTAAAGTATTGTCGTACGATGAACACACGATGCTCGATACTCCACACCATGATGGATACTGAAACTCCCTCGTCTCCTCTTTCAAACGCGCCATACTTAACTTCAATCAGATCAACCACACCCCAAGTACTAGCCGTTCAAAAAACATCCGTCCTCTCTGACGGACCCTGTAGATGAAACTTAAGATTTTTTTCCCTGGTATTTCAAATTCCTCACAAAAAAATTAAAAATGTTAGGAAAGAGCTTATTCGTTGTGTTTTATCTTTAATGGAAAAATTCTGACCGTAAATGTAGTTAGAATCTCGTAACATTTTCTGTGCCAAATCCACCTTCGTGTTAATATTTCCACATATGAGAGCTCTGAAATCAACTCGAGCTCACTTCCAAGATAATTGCTTGGTTAATGAAACCATAAGTTAATGATATTTTAACCATACTTTTTCGAACACGAGTTTTATTATAAGATATGGTCATTAGTCATTTCTCGATATTCTGGCCAATAGTTATTAGGGGCTCCCTGTAGAGTCGAAGCAATCTAACTTACAAAATAAAATGTTTATCATTTCTCCAATCTTCGAATCCAAAAACCCTAATTCTGTTTTGAAAATTTTCTTATACTACCAAAATTTTCAAAGCAATGCATGGGAAAATAACGATTACTTCTGACAGTGTGTGTATGTTTATAAGAATCATGAAAAGTTAAAATGATAGACGATACAGAATATTCTCGGAGCGGCAATTGTCATGATCATGTAGGTAGTTCTTCCTTCACAACGAGCTGCTGATAACTATCGGCCAAAATATCGAGAAAAGACTATTGACCATATCTTATAATAAAACTCGTGTTCGAAAAAGTATGGTTAAAATATCATTAACTTTGGTCTGATTAACCAAGCGATTATCTTGATAGTTAGCTCGAGTTGATTTCAGAGCTCTCATATGGGGAAATATTAACACGAAGGTGGATTTGGCATAAAAAATGTTACGATATTCTAACTACATTTACGGTCAGAATCTTGCCATTGAAGATAAAACACAACGAATTAGCCTTTTGCACGAGACCATCGTCATGACTTTCGAGGTTAAAATCGATCACTTTGGATATCAATTTGTAGAAAACTTCCTGTTGAATATAATTTTGGACACCTAGTGCAAAGCCTTTTGCACAGGGAAAATCGTCATCACTTTTGAGGTTAATATTGGTCACTTTGGATATCAATTTGTAGAAAACTTCCTGTAGGATATCAATTTGGACACCTAGTAGAAATCCTTTTGCACGGGGACCATCGTCATCACTTTCGAGGTTAATATTGGTCACTTTGGATATTAATTTGTTGGAACTTCATGTAGAATATCATTTTGGACACCTAGTGCAGAGCCTTTTGCACCGGGACCATCGTCATCACTTTCGAGGTTAATATTGGTCACCCTGGACATCAATCTGTAGAAAACTTCCTGAGGAATATAATTTTGGATACCTAGTGCAAAGCCTCTTGCACGGGGCCATCGTCATCACTTTCGAGGTTAAAATTGGTCAACCTGGATATCAATCTGTAGAAAACTTCGTGTAGAATATCATTATGGACACCTAGTGCAAAGTCTTTTGCACAGGGACCATCGTCATCACTTTCGAGGTTAATATTGGTCACCCTGGATATCAATTTGTAGAAAACTTCC
>WSXT02104281.1:0-11363 GCA_011762715.2 Neuroterus valhalla
CGTGGAGATTTCATCAAATCCGCAAAAGTGAATTTTCACATAAAACCAATACCTTCTCATTCAGAATGAGAATGTAAAAATTATTTTTTCATATCGGTTAATACCTCCTGATCCATTTCTCCATTAAAAAAATGTAAATCCTAAACAAAATAATTACATTATCAACAAAATATTTGAGTTTTCAACTCAATCGTTGGATTTTCAAGGCAAAAAGACGAATTTTTTTATAAGGCAGTTCAATTTTCAACGAAAAAGTTCCTAATTAGGGATGTACACTACTAGTTACAGTCAATCTCAAAATCCGATAATCTTTATAATGATTTATAAAATTGACAAAAATATATCTATTATAAATGCTGCGTATTTAGATGGCGGCTTCTTATTGTGCTTCAGAAAAAAAAAATTGTTTATTTCTCAGAAGTTGTTTAGAGTTTTAGTTTTTGCTTTCTCGTTAGAGAAAAGTTACAATTCTTATCCAGTCCTAATGGTCAAGGCTTCATTTAATTCTTTGGAGGATTTTCTACAATTCTATTTGGCTAGATTGTATTGAAAAAATTCATTTGGAAATAATTGATAATTATTCAATTGTTATAAACAATAAAGATAAAATTTCATTCAACACTACCCAAATAGAATGGTAGAGGATCTTTCCGAGAATGCAATGAGGCCTTGATCATTAGGATTAGATAAGAAATGTAACTTTTCCCTAACGATATAGCAAAAACTAAGACTGTGAATAACTTCTGATAAATAAACAATTTCAACCTTAATTATTTTTTTCTAAAGCACACTTATAAGCCTCCTTCAGAATACGCAGCAATTATTGATAGATACATATTGGTCAATTATATAAATCATCATAAAGATTATCGAATTTTGAGATTGACTGTAACTAGAGTACATCTTTAATCAATAAAGATGAATTTTTAACAAAAAAGGTAAATTTCAAACAAAATAATTACATTTTCACAAAAATATCAGACTTTTTCACCCATTAATAAGATTTTCAAGCTGAAGGGAAAAATTTTTCAGTAAAAAATCGAACTTCCAACCAAAAAAATTAATTTTCACCATGAAGATGAATATTCTAGTATACTAATATTCTAATAATGATTCAGATCAGAAATGATAACTTGAACGGAATTGTGTCACTTTATATTTGTAGAAAAAAGTTGCTTTCTGAACCAAAAATGTTGATTAATATTCAATTAAAAACCGTTGCGTTCTCAACAAAATAGCTGAATTTAGAAATAGTATTTTCTTTTCATTTGAAGAAATGAATTTTTAAAACAGTTGGATCCTTAATAAAATAATCAGATTTTTCGAATATTATAATATTTCCAACAAAATGGTTCAATTTACAAACGAAGAAGATTAATATTAAACTGAAAACTGTTGCGTTCTCAACAAAATGTTTCAATTTTAAAACAAAAAATCTTCCCGCTGCGCGAGTACATTCTCATCGCGCGCTTTGCTCGCAAATTTGAGCGCGCCTGGGGTGCGCGTCTTTCGGATCTCGCGCTTCGCGCTCGATGGTAATCTCACCTTGCGCTCCGCGCTCGGCCCTTGTACCTCTCTACAGTTGTATAAAAAGCTTGTGAAATTCAAAAGCGAAATGTCAACTAATTTAATCTGATGGTTGTGAACTCTCTTTTGTTAAAGCTTCTCCGACTTTAACAAATACATCCTCATCGCGTGTCTCGGGTTGCACACTCGATAAGAGTTTGTCCAAAACGGTGGAAGAGTTTTATTGCCTTATTTTTTCACAAGTTATGAAATAACTACTACTACAAAAACTACGCGTCCAATGGGAAAAATTATGACAAATTTACAGATATTTTTCGGGTGAACAACTTTTCTCTATCAATCTTTTGTGTTAGCATTAGTCATTTTTTCAGAATTTTTATTATTTCATTTTTATAGTTATTATATATTATTTGTCCATAAGTTCATTTTTTTCATTTTTATATGGTTTTTTATAAATGGAGCAAAAACTACTTGTCCTATCAAAAAGTCAATTTTACAAAATTTATAGATCTTTTCTCGGTGCAACATTTAGGTTCATTTACATTTTCCCGTACCTCACATAGTTTGACCAAAAAATGAATCTTCATATTTTTCATTATTTTTTGTGCGACCAAAATTTGAATTTTCGACTTTTCCAGGAAACTCGAAAAGTTGTAAAGATCATCCTGGAGGGCTCCCAAAAAGAAGCATTCTTTTTCTTCAAACTTTTTTTCATATCTTGCGTTGTTTAACTAAAAATTCTCATTTTTGTTTATATCTTTGAATTTTGAAAATGCTACACCTCTGAAAATTTTCGTTTTATCAAAAAAAAATCATGCGGATAAATTATTTACTTTTTACCTACTACAAGAAACTGTATGCTTAAAATTTTTGAGTCTTGGAAGAAAAGTCCAAAAAAATTTTTAAAATGCTCCCCCTTTGTTATTTTTTATCCAAAGCAGATGGTTAACGAACCTGACTTGTCTTTTCGGTCCCTCAAAATGGGTGCCAAAGCACGGTTTAATATCATTATTCTTTCGAAAGTAATCGAGTTCACAGATTATTCTCCATTATTTTTTGTACGATAAAAATTGGAATTTTCGATTTTTTGGGAAAATTAAAAAAGTTGTAAAGTCCATCTTGTAGGGTTCACATAAAGAAACATTTTTTCTTCAATACTTTTTTTCCATGTATTCCGTTGTTAAGCTAAGAATTCTCATTTTTATTTATATTTTCGAATTTTGAAAATGCCATAACTCTGACAATTTTGTTTTCAGCAAAAAACATCATAAGCATCTCACACTGAGAGGAACAGTTTAATTTTTTATTTGAATGAATTACTTCCACAAAAGAGTTGAATGATTTCTAACAAAATAATTATATATACCAAAAAGGATTACATTTTCAGAAATATAATGAAATTTTAAACTATATAATTACATTTCAAACAAAATTCTCAAATTTCAGCACCGAAAAAAATATAAAAAAATTGTTTAACTAAAAACAGTTGTACTTTCATTCCAACCAATCAATTTGATTTTCGATTTAGAAAGGTTACTTCCACAAAGTAGTTGGGTCGCAAGTTTTAGGCGTGTCTACGGCGCGCGTCCATCGGATCTCGCGCTCCGCGCTCGACAATGTATTTGACTCGCGTTTCGCGCTCGTACATTTCAAACCTCGCGCTCGGGTATTTGTGTCTTGCATTCAGAATGCTTCTGCTATTGTTAATTTCAATAATTATGCAGATTTGAAAGTGAATTGAACAAATCAATCTCTTTTAGATTCCAGTTAACCAATGCAACCTCATATTTTTAATTTATAACGTAATTAGCTATAGATGAAGATTACATTTCTCAAAGCTCTGTTGGCTTTAAGGTACACATTCTAATCGTGGCACTCACGCTTCGCGCTGGACTTTTGACGGAAGTTTTTATATGTAAGTTTTTTATCTAAGATACCTTCACAAGAGAAATCAAATGCGCTGTTTATTATACAAAAAACAAGCATATCAAAGATCGATTTGATTCGTTCATTTTTTTTATTTATCATATTTACAGACGTGCGGACACACAGACAGACACCATCGCCAAAACATGATTTTCGGCTTCAGGGGTCTCGAAACGTGGAGATGCGTTGAAAATTCAAGATGTGAAATTTCAGACGATTCTAATACTTTCTCAATCATAAATGATGAGAATGTAAAAAATTAACTTAATTTATAAAATGCACATAGTCAATACAAAATATGATTATTCTTGCAATATATTTATTCATACATCTTTCTGGAATAAAATGCAATTCCGACTGAACCAGTGGCGTTTTTTATAAACTTATCCTGGAATATTAACTTTCACTCTACTTGTAAGTTCTCTTGTCATGTGCATAGTCGGGATTCTATAACGATCGAATCGGGATAACATTACGTAAAAATTCGAAGCATGATATACGATATGAGTACGTTAGTCAAACCGTAAACAGTAAAAGAGCTTCCCCAATCTTCTTCCCAACATTGTTCTTTCAATTGACGCAAATAGCCGATTACTTATCAGAATATCAACATAGTTTTATTTTTACGAGAAGTGATGGAGCGCATTTTTCACATTTTTAACTCATGAGGGTGAACCTAAAAACAATATTCCATCACAATTTTGAAATTGTTGTAGGTTTACTAATCAGGGTGGCAATTCGGCGGACGATTTCAAATTCCCAATCCTTCCCGGTCAAGTTTTTCCATTTTCACGGTCAACTAGAAGTAACATATTTATATTATTCGCAAAAACCCAACCTTTTTTTTCATTCATGACATTCATTCTAAACATCCCTTAACACAACAGATCAAACATAGCAAAATAAATCAATTTTGAAAAGAATACTCAAATTTTCAACAACAAAAAATTATTTTTCTTACATAAATTTCAACAGTCAAACTTGCAATCAAAAAAATCAATTTACGATAAAAAAACGAATTTCCAACCAAATAGTTCATTTTTCAATCAAGAAGATGAATTTTCAAATAGAAAGTTAAATTTCTAACTGGAGCACTTCAATTTCTCAACCATGGAGGTGAATATTTAAATAAGAAGATTAATTTCCAAATAGAAAAAATAATTTTCTAAGACGAAATACAATGTTTCAACAAAAAAGTCGAATTTCGAACCCAAAAAATAATTATTTTCCACCAAAAATGAAACAGTAACATTTTTAGTATAAAAAACCAATTCCAAACCAAGCATAAGAGTTTCATACCAAAACTAAGAATCTTTAACTGAATGATTTAAGTTTTCAAACAGATGAATTACCTTTTACTGAAAAAAATAAATTGTCAATGAAAATATGAATAATCAAATTTTAAATTGGAAAAAACTATGATAAACTAAAAAAATGAATTTTCAACTAAAACTATGGAATTTTGAATTGGAATACGTTAAATTTCAGTTGAAAAAAATTACTTATAGAATAAAAGTATAGTTTTCTTTTATAAGTAAATTCAAACAAATTATTTCACTTTCAAGCAAAATGATGAAGAATCAAATGAAATTGTAGATGCTACACTCGAGTTGTTGAATTTTGAACCAGAAAGAAGAATTTTTACCTGAAATGATGAACATTTAACTAGAATAGTTCAATGCTTGAGAAAAAATTGATTTTCATGCAAAAACAAAATTTCCAACAAAATGGTTGAGGTTTGAACTATAAAAATGAAAATTTTCAAACAGAAAAGGAAAAGTGACATTTTTGTCGACTTAAATGAAAAAGGTTTTAATTTATAACTTGAATTATTGACCGCAAAGAAGAACGAAATGCGTGAAGTTTGAACGAAATAATTGAATTTTCAATTAAAAAAGACAAATTTTCATTGAATTGTCGAATTTTTAAATAGAAAAGATCAATTTTCCACTAAAAATGAAACAGTTAAATTTTTAGTTGGAGACATTGATTTTCAACTAAACGAATTAAATTTCAGGTATAAGGATAAATCTTCAACGGAAATAGATGTATTTTAAACAACAAGATACATTTTCGACCATGAAATTAATTTTCTACAAAAAAGGCAAATTTTCCTCGAAGTACATAATTTCTCAGAGAAAAAGTTTCATTTTCAAATTCAAAAACCAATGTCGAACCAAATACTTGGATTTTTACTAAAAAAAGATGAAATGATTTTTAACTAAGTGGTTACAACTTCAACCAGAGCTGAAAAAAATTTTTTATTTTCAACCGACAAGTTTGAATTAAAAACAAGTAGTTGATTCTTTAACTAAAAAAAGGGTGAATTCGCAACAAACAATCAAAACAAGTTTTCCATGGTAATTCAAGAACAACTCTAAAGACTACTTGAAGTACTTTTTTTATTTAAAAGTAGGAAGGGGGGACTTTAAAATTGTGACAAATTTTGAATTGGAGGAACGATATTCAAAAATCCTCTCTTCTAAATTCGAATTAAAATTATAAAAATATATTTCTTCCTCTCATAACATATGGATACATTCAAATATTTTGAGAGTCAGATTGAAGGAATGTTATACATTCTTTAAATCAAATGATAAGATCTCTTTTTGAATCATAAAAAGAAAGCGGTCATTTCTCGTATTTTTCGGTAGAATTTTTCACAGTCTAGGTTGAGTCAAGTGCATTCCCGGGTTTTCAATGAAATTCCCGGTCATTTCCCTTTTTTTCCCGGTCAAGAAAATTCCCGGTCATGTCCCGGTGTTTCCAGGTTTCCTGGTCATAAGCCGCCACCCTGTCTAATGAATAGTCAATCTGTTTTCTTAAAACTTATTTCTCTTTAGGTTGAAAAAAAAATGTAAGAAAAGAAACTGTTATAGCTTTTGAAGAAAAAAACAAATTTCTTTGTATCAAAACTTTTCCCCGAGAGGAAAACCGACTATTATCACATGATTTGAACTAATTAAAGAGCTACAATCAATTGAGCTGCAGTGACCGATTTAAAAAAGTAAATATTATTTTTTTATCGAATTTGAGTAACATGATCAACATTGAGCAACAAATATAAACCTCAGATTTTTTAACGCATTTTTTCAAACTGTTGCTTCGTGTTGAAAGATTAGTAAAAAACGCAAGAAGAATTTTCTATCCAAGGGTAGCGTATCTAAGACTGAACTGCGTTTCAATGAATTTTCATTGTTATGTGAAATATAACGAGATAGGATTCCCCTTTAGATCCTTGAATCAAACTAACGTGTAAAATTAATTTCGTGAATCAATAAGGGCATAAATGTTCTTCAAAGAAAACTAAAATTTATTGAAATAAAATTTTTACTGTTTTTAATAACAAATTTTTATAAACTTCTGGGTGCAGAACGTAAATTGCAAAACAATTTCAATTAGAAATATTGCAGAACTGTACCAAATTATAATAGAATTTGTTCAAATTTGGGAATAATGTGTAAGATATGACAGGGTGGCGATTCGACAGTAGATTTCAAATTCCCGGTCATATTCCGGCCATGTTTTTCAATTTTCCCGGTCAACTAGGAGTAACATATTTATATTTGTCGCAAAACGCAAACATTTATCTTTATTCATGACGTTCATTCTAAACATCCTTCAACACACCAGATCAAACATTTCGAAATAAATCAGTTTTGAAAAGAATAATCTAATTTTCAACAAAAAACAATGTCATTTTTACACAAAAATTGAAGCAGTTTAACTTCAAATTGAAAAAATCAATTTACGATACAAAAAAAAAAAAAAAAAGAAAACAGATTTTCTAAAAAATAGTTCATTTTTCAACCAATGTGATGAATTTTCAAATAACATTATGAGTCTTCAACCAGAACAGTTAAATTTCAAAACAAGAAGATGAATTTGCAACTGCAAAGAAAAATATTTAACTGGAGCACTCCAATTTCCAACCATGAAGGTGAATATTCAAACAAGAAGATCAATTTCCAAATAGGAGAAATCATTTTCTACGAAAAAATATAATGTTTTAGCAAAATAGTCGAATTTCACAGTGAAAAATAATCATTTCCAACAAAAATGGAACAGTAACATTTTTAGTTTAAAAAACCAATTTTAAACCAAACATACGTCTTTTATCATAAAAAAATATCTTTAACTGAAGGAGTTGAGTTTACAAACAGATAGATTAACTTCTACTAAAAAAGATTATTCGATGAAAGTTTTATTGGTCAAATTTTAGATTGAAAAAAAAAGTTCAACTAAACAAATAGATTTTTAGAAGATACTATCGAATTTTTAATTGGAATAAGTTAGATTTTCAGTTAAAAAAATTACTTAGAGCAAAAAAAACTATCCTCCAACAAACAAACAAAACGGTCAAACAAATTATTACATTTATGCACAAAATCATGAAGAATCAAATAAAATTCTAAATGTTTAACTGAATTAGTTGAATTTTAAACCAGAAAGAAGAATTTTTATCTATAATGATGGAAATTTAACTAGAATAGTTCAATTTTTGACAAAAAATTGATTTTCAACCAAAAAATACAATTTTTCAACAAAATGGTTGAAATTCGAAACATAAAAATAAAAATTTTCAAACAAAAATGGAATAGTGACATTTTTGGGTTGAAAAATTTATTTAAAAAATGTTTGACTGTATACCTTGAGTTGTTCACAGAAAAGAAGAATTTCCGAGGAAGAATATAAACTTCCGAAGAAAAGAATAATTTTCTATAGAAAATCGATTTTTCAACAAAATATGTGAAGATTCAACGAGAAAATTGAATTTTGAATTAAAAAAAAAAAAGAATTTTCACGGAAATGTCGAATTTTGAAGTAAAAAAGATCATTTTTCTACTAAAAATCAAACATATGAATTTTCAGTTCAATTAATTTGTTTTCCAACCAAACTGGTAAATTTCCAGGTATAATGATGAATGTTCAAATGGATAGATATATTTCAAGCAAAAATATGAATTTTTGACCATAAGGATTAACTTGCTACAGAAAAGGCTAATTTTCCACGAAGCACATGAATTCTTAAAGAAATAGTTTAATTTTAAAATTCAAAAATCAATAAACAATGTAAACAAGCTTTATATCATAATTCAGGGATATTTCTTTTTCGGAATACTCATTCTGCTCTAAATACTGCTTGAAGTACTTTATTAATTCAAAATTATGAAGAGGGAAATTTAAAATCGCGACGAATTTTGGATTGGCGGAACGATTTTCCAAAATTCCTCTCTTCTAAATCCGAGTTATAATTAGTTTTAAAAGTTCACGTTCCATGTAAAAAATTCCCTGTTTCGAGTGAAATTATACTCCTTCACTAAAACTAAGATAATTATTCTTCCTGTAGGTTTGGGCTATCATCAGTTCGATTATCATATTTGAGTCAGCTAAAAAAATCTCACAGAGCCACAAATTTTCAAAACGCTTTTCTTATAATGGAAAAGGAAGAAATTCTTCCTCTCATGACGTACAGATATATTTATATACTTTGAGAATCAGATTGAAGGAGCGTTATATTCTTCACATCAAAGAATAAGATATCTTTCTGAATCATAGAAAAAAAACGGTTATTTCTCTTATTTTTTCGGTAGAATTTTTAATAGTTTAGGTTGTTTCAAGTAAATTCACGGTTTTTTAATTGGATTCCCGGTCATTTCCCGGCTTTCTCCCGCTTAATGAAATTCCCGGTCATTTACTGGTTACCGGGCAAGTCGCCACCCTGTATGAGTTTCAAATCAAACCCTGCTTGCATTGAACATTTTATTCAAACTTTATAATCAATTTAGTCAAATAAATACCCCGGTCTATCATACTGTGGTAGAAACAAAATATTCTTACCGAAATCGTTGTTATTTCATGTTTGTGCATTGAATATGTTGCAAAAGTGAAATTATGCTTCAATGATAATTTCAATCCCTGATTCATAAAATTATGTAAGAAAAGGCTTTAGAGCAAAGAGATAATTATCAAAAGCTTGATAACCTCAGTACATTGTAACGAATTTGATTGTTGAGATTAAATCGTCTCTCTGTGGTAGCGTGCAAAAAATAGTATGAATAACAAACGTATCAGTTGCCAAAGACGAATAATAATAACAATAATAATAATAATAACATGTTTTCTTCTCTGAAGATTTATTGCTTATTTATTAATATGTTTTAATCAATTGATTAGTGAATGATCTCCATACCCAAACTGTTATTGATTAATGATTTAACACTTTAATTACGCAATTGGGAATTGTGAATTAAACTTCGAATAGAGGCAATCACTAGAACTTAGTTACTTTAATCATTACTCAATAAAATTATTGTACTCAAGGATAAACAAGCTTTCACTTTTTAATACCTTGATTAGAGTTTAGTGATGTGTGCATTATAAAAGATTGTTATAGTATTAATTTCAGCTCATAAGACGAGGAATCAAAACAAATTTATTAAATCTTAATTTAACAGCTTATCTAATTTATTAATAGATACTTCTTGATGTAGGTCAGGAGATATCAGGGTCACACGATTTTGTTAATAATGTTTTGACAATCGTGATGGGAAGAGAGGATGCAACTGTTCAAGATTCTTTATGGCCAGGTCTTATACGATATTTATCTTACCTATATCTATTTGGAACAACTCACGTCCTCATGAAATTATATTGACTTTGATATTTGGAAAATTTTATAAGAAGCTATAAGGGACGTTATTATAGTTCTGAATTTTGGAATTACAAAAAAAAAAGTTGTTCATGAAAGATGACAGAAATGTAGGAATGTAATTGTGTGACATGGCCTTAAGCCATCAAATATCATTTTTTCACAAACGTTGGAACAGTTAAACTTACAAGTGAAAAAATTGATTTGCGATAACAGAAGAAATGTATTTCTAACAAAAGAGTTCATTTTTAAACCCAAATGAATTTCCAAAAAACATTATGAATCCCCAACTAGAACAGTTTGAATTGCAAACCAAAAAGATGAATTTTCAACGAAAATTATAAATATTTAACTAGAGCACTTCAATTTTTAACTATTGAGGTAAATATTCAAACAAAGAGAAATATTTTAAAATAGAAACATTAATTTTCTACCAAAAAATACAATGTTCTAACCAAATAATTGAATTTTGAACTGAAAAAATATTTGTTTCCAACCGAAAATGGAACAGTAACATTTTGAGTTTGAAAACCCAATTTCATACCAAACATAAAAGTTTCTAACTAAAACAAAGAATCTTCAACCGAAAGAGTTGAATTTTCAAAAAGATGAAATAATTTTTGGCAAAAAAGATAAATTATTGTCAACCGAAATTTGAATACTAAAATTTTTAATTTGAAAAATCTAAAAAACTAACTTTCAGGCAAATCGATTTTCAAGCAAAATGATGAATCTTCAAATAAAATTGTAAATGTTTACCTAAAGCAGTTGAATTTTAAATCAGAAAGACGAGTTTTTACCTGAAATGATGAACTCTCTACTAGAATAGATGAAATTTCGACCGAAAATAATTTTTAACCAAAAAATACAATTTTTCAACAAAATGGTTGAATTTCGAACTATAGAGATGATCATTCTCAACTAAAAATCGGAAAGTAACATTTTTGTCTTAAAAATTAATTTTGAACCAAACATAAGGTTTTTCATCCAGAAGAATTTTTGACTGATATGCAAAATATTGGACTGTTTGACTTAGATTGTTAACCGTAAAGAAAAAATTGCCAACAAGAAAAGGAACTTTCAAAGAAAAAGATAATTTCATACCAAAAAAATCCATTTTTTCAACAAAATATAAGAGTTTTCAGTGAAATAATTGAATTTTCAATTCATACAAGAGAAGCAACTTTCGGAGAAAAAGATAATTTTATACCAAAAATCAATTTTCCAACAAAATATGTGAATTTTCAACGAACTAATT
>WSXT02104292.1:0-11363 GCA_011762715.2 Neuroterus valhalla
GTTCCGGAACCTGGCGGCAAGTAAAATGAAGGACAAGGATTTTCGGAATTACATCGAAATATTTGATGTGGCTCGTTTGATGGAAACTTGGATAGAAAAAAGAGAGTGGGAAAAAATTAAACGGAAACATCAGAGTAAGGTGAAATGGATACTACAGAGCGCAAAAAGGGAGATCAAAAGAGGAGATGATTACAGTGGCGAGGGACCCAGTTGAGAAAAGAGAGACTCAGAGGACGGAAGTGGAGGGTGTACAAAAGGAAGGAGAACAGGAATAGAAAGAGAGACATGTAGAATAATCACAGTCCTCTCGCTTTTGCTTGCGTCACTTGCTCCTCCTCTTGTTCTCACACACAGACACACACTCTATGTTTATACTATTGGGAGAGTTGGTGATCGCTGACACACTCGAGGTCTCTCTCTCTCTCCTTTTTTTCAGTGTCTTTCTTTCTCTTTACTCTATTCCTCTCTTGATTCTCTTCTTCTCTTATACTCTGTTTCTTTCATTTCTCTTATCCTTTTCCTATCTTCTTCTCCTAACTCTCTTCTTATATTCCCTCTCCTTCTTTCCTTCTTTCAATTCCCTTATTATCTTCAACCTCTTCTTCTCTTTTCCTCTACTTCTTTTGCCTTTTTTCTTGTTTTCTCCTGTTCTTTCCTCCTCTTTTCTTCTCTCCTTTTTTTCTCCCCCTAACTCTCTTCTTGTCTTGATCCCCTTCTTCTCTTCTTCTCTTCTTTTCTTCTACTCTTAACTCTCTTTTTCTCTTCTTCTGTTCTTCTGGTAACTCTATTTTTCTCTTCTTGTTTTGATTCTCTTATTCTTTTCCTATCTTCTCCTGATTCTCTCTATATATTAAAACTCTTTTTCTCTCCTTCTCTTGACCCTTTTTTTCTTCTCTTTTTTTCTTTTATTATCTGCTCCACCCCCTAACTCTCTTCTTCTCTCAATTCTCTTCTTCTCTTCTTTTCTTATACTCTTAACTCTCGTTTCCCCTTCTTCTCTTTACTCCCCTTTTCCTTTCTCTCTTCTTCTCCTTCTCTTGCTCTCTCTTTCTCCTTGCCCTCTTCGTCTCTTCCTCTCTTCTTCTCTTTTCTGCTTCTTCTTTCAAACTCATTTTCTCTTTTTTTCTCTTTTCCTGCTTTTCTTGACTTTTTTTCTCTCTTTTTCCCTCAACTCTCTCCTCCTCTTATTCTCTTCTTCTTATCTTCCCTTCAACCCCTCCTTCCGCCAACTCTTTTTGTCACTTCTTTCTTGACTCTCTTATCCGCTTCTTCTCCTGGCTATCTTGTTCTCTTTTTCTCTTGAACCTTTTCTTTTCTTCCTCTCTCAACTCTCTTCTACTCTTATATTCTTCTTCTCATTTCTTTTCTTCTGTTCTCTTCTCTTTTCTTATCTTCTTCATAAGGAGCTCGCGTGTCATCAGGGTAAGTTAAAATTACTCGAAAAAAGTCCCGATAGATAAAAGGGGATCTCGGGAAGGGGGAGGGGGGATGCATTATACAAAACGCTTAAAGGAAGATCAAAGTAGAAGGTAATGACAGTGGCGAGGGACCCAGTTGAGGAGGAAGAAACACAGAGGGCGGAAGTGGAGGGGATAAAAGGAAGGAGAATAAGAAAAGAGAGGTGCAGAACAGTCACAGTATAAAATGATTGAAGTTTACTGGAGATTAGAAAAATATAGAACAAAAAGTTTTAAAGGAAGATGAAGGAACCGTGTTGTTGGGATGAAGGAAGAGGGTAAGATTTCTAACACGAAAATACAACGGGGAAAGAAATGGAAAAATATACTTCTGTTAGAGTGAAAGCTATTTCGGCGATAGAAATTACATCCGCAATCAAGAAAATGATTGCGGATTCTTATTCTTTCCTTCTCTTTACTCTATTTATCTCTCATTGCCGTTTTCGCTTCTTCTCTTCTCCTTTTCTTCTCCTGTTCTTCTATGAACTGTTTTCTTATCTCCTTCTCTTCTTTTCTCCTCTGATTCTTTTCTTTTCTTGTTCTCACAACTCTAATCTTCTGTAAACTCTCAGCTTCTCTAACCCTCTCCTTCCTTCAACTCTCTTCTTCTCTTCTGCTCTCAACTCTATTCTTTTGTTCTTCTCTCAAACCTCTTCTTTTGTGATTCTTCTAACTCTCTTCTTCTCTTCTCTCTTGCCTCTCTTCTTCTTTCCTCCTCTTTTCCCTTTCTTCTCTTATCTCTCTTCTTCTCTCTTCTTCTCTTCTCCTCCTCACTCTCTTTTTCTCTTATTCTGTACTACTCTTAACTCTATTTACCTATTCTTCATATAATTCTCTTCTTTTCTTCTACTCTTCTACTCTTCTTCTTTTATTCATCGTTTGGTTTTGCTTATCTTCTTCTCCTAAGTCCCTTTTTCTCCTGTTTTCTCCTTATTCTCTTTTTCTCTTCCATTCTTAAGCCTCTTATTCTCTTTTCACACCTTATCTTGACTCTTTCCTTCTTTTCTCTTCTCTATTCTTATTCTCTCCTGCTCTTATTTTCTCCTTCTCTTCTCTTCTCCTTCTCTTCTCCTCTCGTTCTCTTAAACTCTGCATCTCTTCTTTTTTCTTTTTCACTGTACCAGTATTTTTCTGGAACCTGGCTGTGGGTCGAAAAGAGAGAGTGGGAAAAAATTGTACGAAACTCTGGAGTAACGTGAACTAGATACTTCAGAACGCAAATGGGGAGATCAAAAGATGAGATAATTTCAGTGGTGAGGGACCCAGTTGAGGAAGAGGAGACACAGAGGATGGAAGTGGACGTGATAAAAGGAAGGAGAATAAGAATAGGGAAAAAGAGGTACGGAACAGTCACAGTACAAAATGATGATAGTTCACAGGAGATTAGAAAAAATATAGAACAAAAAGTTTTAAGGGAGAGGAAGGAACCGTGTTTTCGGGATGGAGGAAGAGGGTAAGAAGACGCTATTACCTCTGAAATGTTGAAGAGCGGTGACGGATTTTTCTGTGGCTGAGCGAATATCAATATGTGTGCTGAGAACGGTGAAGTTCCAAATGATTGAAGCAGGGCGAATATTAATCAACTCTAAGAGAGGAAGAGTCGATTAGGACTTTTCTCAGTGGATGTGGTTAGGATAAGGGGCATGGATATTCCTATGAATCCCTCGTTCAAGAAATTCGTCCCTTCAAATGTTTCTGTATGAGTTATGATGTATGATGGCTCTGTGAAGCTCTTCACCTTGGGTGATTGCTAGAGGGCTGTATCAGCGACTAAAACCTGTCCCTTCTCTCTTCTGCTACACATTCCTCACGTAGAATTACCATCAATAACTTAATCCTTGGTAGCATAACAAAGCTAGAACCAAGCGTGTTACTCTCACCCAAGAAATAATTTGACCTAATCGTATAACATCATTAATAATGATAATAAAAAAAATTTTAATTTTCTAGGGGAAAGATCTTCCAGATCATTATTTGTCTTCAATTCTTGCACCGATCGGTTTCTTTCCAAATTCTTCTCAGAAAATTGCAACCGCTTTTGAAGTTCTCACTAAAATCTTGAATTCTAAATTTTCGAAATTGGATTGCCAAAACACTCTCGACGTTCTTCTTACTCACATTTACGCTCAAAAATACCCTGAAAATTTAATTGATGAAAAATTTGAAGCAAGGATGAAACGGGTTTTGAAGAAGAATAACAAATCGACAAAGTCTCTTAGGGAGAAGTTGCTTATTTTCGATTCCGTGATGGCCCTCGAATGCGAAAAATACGGGGAGCGAAAATTTGAGTGGATTGATAAAGAAATTAAAAAACCACCTTCTCCTGATTTCAGGATTCGACAGATAATTAATAAAATCAAAGCTCAGTTATCGAGTGTTGTTGGTGGTACTGAAAAACTTGGGGTCGGAATGATGTTGGTTGGATTGCCTCCGATTGATTTTTATAATGTAGATATCATCGTCGATCCAACTTCAATTCATTCACCAATCGTGGATTTGAAATCTGAAAAAATAGACGAATTTCTAGCAATTTTGATTCATTTGCCGGAACATCTGTGCTTTGGAACTAAAAATTTGATTGGACCACAAATGATGAGAATCAGGATCCTCAGAAAATTGGGATTCCAAATTGCGAGTTTGGATTATGAAATTCTTTCGAGGATGAAGAAAAATTCGACAGAGTTGACGAATTACTTGTCAAAGCAAATTTCTGAAGCAAAATGAAGTATTTGAAACGAAAGAAGATCAAGTTTTTATTCAATTTATTTTGTATTTGGATATTTGTAAATAAACATAAGACTCAAATTTTACTGCATTATTATAGAATGTAAGAATTGCACAGTAGGGTGGTCCAAAAATGCATTACAACAAATTTTTTTCAAATTTTTATGCAAAACGCCCGGAAATTTGTTCGAATCCACAAAAAAATAAATGGAATTTTTTGTTTTGAAAAAAAATATTTAGAGGTGCCGCAAGCCCCGTGAAGTTTAACATGTATTTCCCATAAATAAAAAAGACGTTTTTGTAAATTTTATTCAGAAATCTCAATATTAGATGAATCGAGTTTGAAATTTACCATTTCTCTGTACAATTGGTCACAGAATGCGAATAAAATGTTACTTTTCAAATACCCTCCCCATGAGTCTGTTTTATAGGGTCCCAAAAAACCCCCATAAGTAAAAAAAAGGGGTTTTCGAGTTTTTTGCGCTAATTATGATTTTTTTGCGGTTTTTTTAACGCCGATTGTTTCAAAGACATGAAATACTACTTTATACTGCTAATTGAATGTTTATTTAGATTGTTTAAACAATTTCTTATTGTTTTTAACAACTTTCTCTCAGAGAAGAGTTAGAAAGTCAAGGTTTTTTCTGAATTTTTCAACTTATTTTCAACGTTTCAGTTAGAGCTAGGTAATAATAAATTAAAGTTAACAAAAATAATTGTTTAAACGATTTGTTATTATTCATAACAATATTCTCTTAGAATAATGCTACAAAGTTGCGGTTTTTTTCTGGAATTCACAACTTTTTGTCCACTTTTCACTTAAAGTGGGTGATTATATAATTTAATTTAGCAAAAATTATTGTTTGAACAAATTGTGAATGTTTATAGTTATCTTCTTCTAGATAAATACTACATAGTTGCGGTTTTTTACTGAAATTTTAAACTTTTTATCACTTTTCAATTAGAGTAAAGAAATAGTTAATTCATGTTGAAAAACAAATTATTTAAACAATTTATTATCATTGCTAATAATATTTCCTTTGCTTAATGATAGAAACTTGCGGTTTTTTCTGAAATTTTAAACTTTTTGCCCACTTTTCACTTAAAGTGAGTTAATATTTAATTTAATTTAATTCAACAAAAATAATTGTTTGAACAAATCATTTTCGTTAATACCTTTCTTCTCTTAGACTAGTGCTAAACAGTTGCGGTTTTTTCCTAAACTATTAGTCTTTTTATCAACTTCTCACTTGGTGAGGTAATAATTATTACGAGTTAAAAAACATGCTTATTTGAACAATTTATTATTGTTCATGAGCATTTCCTCTTAGATAAGTGCTAGGAAGTTAAGGTTTTTCCTGAAATAATTACCTTTGCTCTCCCTTTGTAGCTGTGAACAAATAATAAATAAACATTAGAGAGAATGATAATCCAAGTAGTATTGTATCTTTCGAGGGAATTATTTTTGTTCTTTTCCCAATGTTAAAAAGAAATTAATTAAAACAAAAAAGCTGAATTCATTCAGTGAAATTTGAATTTCGAATTTTCTACTAAAATTATGGATCTTGAACACAAAAATTGTATTCTCATGAAAGTAGTTCCACTTTCAACCAAAGAGTCGAATTCTCGAACAAAAAATATAGATTTTTAATCCAAAATATAATGGTTGATATTTAAAAAAAAATTGTATTTCAAATAAAAAATAATATAATATAACCAACAATCAAATCAATTCAATCTAATTGAATTTCATTCGAAATCCATTCAGTGCAAAATTTAACATTTCAGAAAAAACCACAACTTTCCAGCACTTTTCTAAGAGAAAATGGTTATAAACAATAATAAATTGTTCAAATAAGCATGTTTGTTAACTCGCATTAATTATTACCTCACTAAGTGAAAAGTCGACAAAAAGCCATAAACAATAATAATTTGTTTGAACGAATATTATTTCCAAATTAAATTAAACATTACCTCACTTCTAGTGAAAAGGGGGCAAAAAGTTAAAAATTCAGAAAAAACGCAAGTTCCTATCATTGATCAAAGAAAATATTATTAGCAATAATAACAAATTGTTTAAACAATTATTTTTGGTATTTTCAATTGATTATTACCTTGCTCTAACTGGAACGTTAAAAATAAGTGGAAAAATTCAGAAAAAACCTTGACTTTCTAGCCCTTTTCTAAGAGAAATTTGCTAAAAACAATAATAAACTGTTTAAACAATTTGAATAAACATCTAATTATCAGTTTAAAGTAGTATTTCATTTATCTGGAACAATCTGCGTTAAAAAACCACAAAGAAATTATAATTAGCGCCAAAAACTTGAAAAACCCATTTTTTCACTTATGGGGGTTTTTTGGGGACCCTATAAAACAGATGCATGGGGGTGATATTTGAAAAGTAATATTTTATTCGCATTATGTGACCAATTGTGAAGAGAAATGGTGAATTTCGAACTCGATCCATCTTATATTGAGATTTCTGAATAAAATTTACAAAAACGTCTTTTTTTTATTATGGAAAATACGTGTTAAACTTGACGGGGCTTGCGTCACCCCTAAATATATTTTTTTTAAACAAAAAAAATGCACTTATTTTTTTGTGGATTCCAACAAATTTCCGGGCGTTTTGCATCAAAATTCGAATAAAAATTTTTTGGACCACCCTATTGCTTGTTATAGTTTTTGAATAAAAATGATTGAAATTGATTTGTTTTTTTTTTTCAGTCGCGTGACTAAGTCAGATGAAGAAATAGAAGTTTTGCGGTATGTTGCGAAGATCAGCTCTGACGCCCACAAGACAGTGATGCGAATGATGCGTCCGGGGTTGATGGAATACCAAGGCGAGGCTGCTTTTCAACATTATGCATATTCCGTCGGAGGTTGTAGGCACATGGGCTATATTTGTATCTGTGGCTCAGGCAACAATGCTTCCATTTTGCATTATGGACATGCTGGTGCCCCAAACAAGAAAGAAATTGTCGATGGTGATATGTGGTACGTCAAGAGTGTATTTTATTTTGGTATCTTATATTCTAGCGTGAACTCCTTATCGATTGCTGCGCCTGATTCTTTTAAGAAGGCGAGGCCAAGTCTCCTCACGAGATAAGATGTGCTCCTCTCCCTTTTGTTTGCGAAACTTGCTTCGCCTCCCCTTACTTTCATACGCACACACACTTCTTGTATATATTATTGGGAGAGTTGGTGATCGCTGGCACATTCGAGGTCTCTCTATATCTCTGCTTCTTTTTCTTCTCTCTCTTTTCTTCTCTTTACTCTATTCTTCTCTGATTTTCTTATTCACTTCTTTTCTTCACCTCTTTAATCTTTTCTTATCTCCTTCTATTTTTCTATAAGCTCTCTCCTTCTCTTCTTTTCTTCCTCTCTTATTCTCTTCTGTTGTTCTCCTCCCACTTCTCTTCATCTCCTAACTCACTTCTTCTGTTCTCCTTTTCAACCTCTTCTGTTCTTCTCCTTTTAACTGTCTTATTATCTTCTTCTTTCAATTCTCTTCTCCGCTTCTCTTTTTCATCTCCTCTTCTCTCCTATTATTTTCTCCTTCTCTCATCTCTCTTCCTTTCTCTTCTTCTCTTTACTCTCTTTTTCTCTTCTGTTCTTCTTCTAACTATATCCTTCTCTTCTTCTTTTGTTTCTCTTCTTCCATTTCTCTTATTCGTTTCTCATCTTCTTTTCCTAACTCTTCTTCTTTCCATCTCCTAATTCTCTTCTTCTCTTAAACCTCTTCTCCTCTTTTTCTCTCCTTCTCTTGACACTTTTTTTCCTTTCCCCTCTTCTTTTCATCTCTTATTCTCTCTATCCCTTCTCCCCTCATTTTCTTCTTCTCCCCTTCTTTTCTCCCCTAACTCTCTTCTTCTCTCCTTCTCTTATTCTCTTCTTTTCTTCTACTCTCAACTCTTTTCTGCCTTCTCCTCTGAACTATCTCCTCCCCTTCTTCTCTCTTTCTCTCCTCGTTCCCTTCTCTCAACTGTCACCTGAACTCCTTCTCTTATTTTTTTCTTCTTTTATTCTCTCCTTCTTTTCTGTTCTTAACTCTCTGCTTCTCTCAAACCTCTTCTTTTCTCCTTTTATCTCTCTTCTTCTCCTCTTCTTGGAATTCTGTTCTTCTCTCTTTTTCGCATCTCTTCTCTTTTGCATCTCTTCTTCTCCCCTCCTTTTTTCTCTTTTTCCCCCTTTTCTCTCGTCTCTCTCCTTCTCTCTTATTCCCTCCTTCACTTACCTCTCTTCTTCTTTTCTGCTCTTAACTCTCTTCTTCGATTTTTCTCTTAAACTTCTTCTTTTCTTTCTCTTTAAACTCTTTTCTCCTCTTTCATTCAGTTATTTTCTTTTCTTCTCTCCTGCATCTCTTCTCCTCTTCTTCCCTTCTCCTCTTATCGCTCTTCTTCTCTCTTCTCTTTTTCCTTCAACTTTCTTCTTCTCTTCTGCTCTCAACTCTCTTCTTCTGCTCTTCTCTTAAACCTCTTTTCTTCTTCTTTTCTAACTCTCTTCTTCTTTTCTTCTTTTTCCTTTCTTCTTTTTCTTCTTCCTTCAAACCTATTCTCCTCGTTTTCTCTGCTTCTCTTGATTCTCTTCTGGTTTTCTCCTCTTCTTTTCTTCGCTTCTTCTCTTCTTTCCTCCTTTTATTCTCTTCTTTCCTTCTCTTATTCTTTCCTTCTCTCATTCTCTTATTTTCTTCCTCTTTGCTCCTTTTCTTCCCCTTACTCTCTTCTTCTCTGAATTTCCTCCTTCTCCCCTTCTCTTCTTTTCTTCATCTCTTATTCCCTCCTCCTCTTCTGCTCTTAACTCTCTTCTTCCCTTTTCCTCTCTTTCTCTCCTTCTTTCAAACTCTCGTTTTTTCTCCTTTTCTGCTTCTCTTGACTCTCTTCTCCACTTATTTTCGTTTTTTTTTTAACGCTCTTCTTCTCTTCTTCTGATTATATCTTAAACCTCTCATTCCCTTAACTGATTCCTCGCGCCTTCTTTCTAAACTCTTTTCTTCCCTTGAACCTCTCCTTTTCTCCCTCTCTCGACTCTCTTCTTCTCTTCTCCTTTTCCTTTATTCTTCTCTTCTTCGCTTCTTCTTTGAACTCTCTTTCCCTCTCCTAGTGCTCGTCTTCGCTTCTTTTCTCAAACCCTTTTTCTCTTCTTATTTTCTTCTCTCCTTCTCTTTTTCTCTACTTTTCTCTACTCTACCCTTCTCTTTTTCTCTTCTTCCAGTCTTCATGAGAAACTTATGTTTCAGCCGTGTAGTGTAACGCACACACTGTTTTTTCTTCTTTTCAATTTATTTATGGGAAAAAATTTTAGACCGCAATATAACCGGTCAATAATGGGTCCGAATGTGTAAACATCTTGAACAGAGATATGAAGGGTAAAACCTGGGTTGATGCGTAGATATTCGAGATTGAAATATAAAGAGTAGATCAGAACTAACATCGTTTCTGTGTAAACATCCCAGTCCGACATATGAAGGGTAAAGCTTTTGCCGAGTGTAAACATCTCAGATCAAGGTATAAGAGGTAATGCCTTGGTTGAGATGTCAACATCTTAGATAGAGTAGGGATGGTAAAACCTTAATGATGGTGTGAACATCTTAGATCAAAATGTTGATGGTAACGCCTTTTAGGCGAGCGGCGCACCCCCAAAAGAATGCACAAAAACATAAGTTGACTGACCACTACAAAACGCAAGGAAATAACAAATTGGGATCGATTAACTATATTATAAGGAACAAAAAACCCTGATAATACTTTTTTGTCCCGATGGCCAGTAATTTGTTATTAACCAAAAACTTGTAAAATAACGAAAAATGAAATAATCGTTACGTTGATAATTTCCTACTGTAAAATGGATAAAAAGAAACACTTTTTTACTCTTGGTATTTTTTCGAGAAATGCTCTGTTTTCAAGTTACGCGCAATTTAAAGTAAAAACTCGACCGAAAAGCATATATTTTGAAAATTTTTTTCTCGACTTCTATCACAGCTTTTGGAAATTTTAAAAATGCAAATTACTTGTAAAAACATATTCTTTTAGGCAGTATTTTTTTTCTTCGTGCTACTTCTGTTCACAATGAAAAATTTATCATACCAAATTCGTGAAATATACGGATTCGCGGTGACGAAGCGCGTAACGTATAATGATTCGCGGAACTATTTGTCAATGACTAACGTTGTAATATGTGGTTTTTGGCCATTGATGTTTGTTCTTTATACCATGTACTGTCGAAAAGAAGCCTTTCTCAAACAGAAAATTCTTCAATCTAACGGTGCATATCTATTTTTTCGATCAACCGGAATTTTGACATAACTATAAATAAATACAAAATATTTATATAGAAATATATTTGCATAAACTATACTTGTATGAACATTGTTTTTCAAAACAGATGTTCTAACTAATTCAAACTAACCTCGTGTTCGCTGTCTTGCTTGTGCGATTTTACTTGTTTAAATTTGCACAAATACGCATAGCTGTTTGGATGACCGAAGAATAAATTTAGACAAAAAAGTTGCAATGTTAATGTATTGTAGACTCTATTACAACATGCATATATACAAATGTAAATTTTATGTAAATAAATCAGTTTACTTATTTGAAATAATTTTCATTTTACTTTGACGTCCATAACTTTCTAATTTTTTTTTGGTACACATACATTTTGTTGTAGAATTGAAAGAAGTTCTGTTTAAGAAAGGCTTTTTTCACAGTAAATGGTACAAAGAAAAAATAATAATGGTCAAAAACCACATATTACAACGTTAGTCATTAACAAATAGTTCTGCGAATCATTATACGTTACGCGCTTCGTCACCGCAAATCCATAAATTCAACGAATTTGGTATGACAAATTTGTCATTGTAAACAAAAGCAGCACGAAGAAAAAAATACTGCCTAAAAGAACATGTTTTCACGAGTAATTTGCATTTTTTAAATTTCCAAAAGCAGTGGTAGAAGCCGAGCAAAAAATTGTCAAAATATATGCTTTTCGGTCGATTTTTGACTTTAAATTGCGCGTAACTCGAAAACAAAGCATTTTTCGAAAAAATACGAAGAGTAAAGAAGTGTTTATTTTTATCCATTTCACTGTAAGAAATTATCAACGCAACGATTTTTTCATTTTTCGTAATTTTACAAGTTTTTAGTTAATAACAAATTACTGACCATCGGGACAGAAAAGTAT
>WSXT02104303.1:0-11362 GCA_011762715.2 Neuroterus valhalla
TGGACCTTCGATTTGAATCAGCCAAAGCTCTCGCCGCATCATAAACTGAATAAGTGATGGTCCAGAGATCTGCATCTTCTGAGAGATCTTCACGAAGGGTAGCATCCATTTCAGCCAGATCGTAGGGCTTGGGAGAAACCTGAATGTTAACGTTTCTCTTTGTACTAAAATCGCCATCGTCTCTCAAGGGTAGCCTTGTTTCAGTAGTTGGTCTGAATGTCGCTTCCTGATTTTTCTCTGCGGCTTGTTCTTGCAGCTGTTGAGGAAGCGTTCTGCGTAGATCTCTTGTCCGCGAAAGGTTCACGGCACGGTTTTTCAACACTTGCTGTGAAACGTGCGAGAGCTCTGGGTGTTTCTGGGACCACAGAGTGTGCAGCCGCACCATATAACCTCTGCGGTTAGGGACAATACTGGCATCATAGCAAGTAAGCAGGTCATCATCGAGTTGATCCGTCCATAAAGAACGTCGATTGTCTCGCCGGTTCGTCATCGTGTTTCCACCTAATTCAGCACCCCGAACTCTGGAACGATCGGCAATACTGGCCGAACCATTGCCAGGTGCTCTGCGCATTCGTTGAACCGCATTAATAATTGGAATGGGGTTGTTAGTTTCCATTGTTATTCCCACGAGTAGCTAGGGAAGGGCTTGTCCACCCTCGCAGAGCCCTGCATGCGAGGACAAGGCTGTATACTCCAGAAGGTCGCCCGTTATTCGGAAGACACCGTGAAGGACACCTCACCCAGGTACCATTCAGCTTTCAGCACGGTTGTTTACGCCTTAGCTTGGGGGTTTTTACTCCGGGACTATCCCTGGACAATTGTCCGCGACTGCTTATTAGTTTTCGTAACCGAATCCAGCAGAAACCCCAGATTGTGGATAGAGAGTCCCTGTATAAAGGGTTTCACTGAATCCTGTTAAGAATTGTCGCGGCCAATTGTCTAGGAACGGTTCTGAAGAATAAATCCTCAGCTAAGATATGGACAACCGTGCCGAAAGCTGTATGGCACCTGGGTGAGCGGTTCTGCACATTATCTGTTGGACAACGGTTGACCTCCCAGAGTATGCAGCCTTACCTTTTTCATACGGGGCTCTGCATGGGTGGACAAGACCTTTCCTAGCTACTCGTAAGAGCAGCTTTGAAGACGCGAACCAAAGCCAACGCCGAAATTCGCGATACTTGCGCAGAACAAGTTACCCCTCGACGAAGTCAAGCATTACATCAGAAAAACTCATAGGAAGTATGCCTAATCCAAGTAGAGGATGATAATTCAAATGTATGGATTGAAGGAAACAAACAGGTCCCACAAGGAATTTACTTTGTACGTGAAGCTGAATTATGGGCACCAATTTAAAACTACGAATCGACCCTGTTTGGAATTCCAGATAAAATAAATTACGAAAAAATCCTCAATATACAGAGGCTTGAGACGAGACTTACACGAAATGTGAAAACGAATTTATTACAGGCTCTAAAGGCCTAAATATATTTCTAGAACTTCAGAAAATCTACTATCAAAACACATAGAACCTCCAATCCGACAAAAAATTAGCAAACCCATTACAGCCTACGAGGAGCTTTTCACATTACCTGAAGATCTATTACCATGTACACAACTAACGGAGCACGAAATCACACTGAATTCAGGCAGGATAGCAAACTTGAGATCACATAATCTACTAAAAGCCCACAGACAATTTCCCGTAGAACCCACACAGTAACTTTTAGATCAAGGAATTATTAGACGTTCCCAATCTCCTTTTAACTCTCCAGTTTAGGTGGTACCCAAAAAAGGAAATGAACTGCCAACGGTTATTGATTACAGACCCATTAACGCAAATACTAACCAAGACACATATCCCTAACTGGTTATCGACGATATTTTTGATCAATCGGAAGAAGCGAAGTTTTTTCCCGCTTTCGATATGAGTGCAGGCTTCCAATACATCATATTGAACGAGGCCTCTAAAAAATACATGGCAATCTCGACATCTCAAGGCCGCTGCATATGCAGTTCTTTATACCTGCTGGTTTAAAAAAGAGTTCAGAAACATTTCAAAGAATGATGGACAATGCTTCCAGAGATCTTATAGGCAGATAATGCTTTGTGTTCATATATGAAATAGAAATTATGGGGAAACTCTTAAGGAGCACAAGTAAAACTTGAATAAAGTGTTTGAAAGGATGAAGGCATCGGGACTCAAATTAGAACCAACTTAATGCAAGTATCAACTTTTGTGCTTACCACGGACGCATCCAATCAAGGATAGGGTGCATTACTATTATAGGTCGGCCACCCGTGCCTCCTTGTATTAAGAAAATTGAACCATGCAGAAGGAAATTACACCACCATCAGTGAAAAAGAATTGTTAGCCATTGTATGGGCGGTCCAAACGACTTTGCTAATACCAACTAGGGAACAAATTTAAGATTCAAATGGATCACAAGGCCTCGATCTGACTCCATAACATCAAAGACCCTAGCTTACGCCTATTAGGATGAAGACTAAGATTAGAGCAATACCAGTATGAAGTTCAGTAGATGAAAAGTAAAGAGAATACACCTGGAGACTTCTTATCTAGGTTATTCCCTATTACCAGTTCAGACATACACAAAAAAGCTGTCGAAGAGACAGATATGGCGGAGGAAGGAATAAATCCGAGGACACGCCCTTGATGTGTGAGTTAAATACCCCCGCGTTAAACAAATTCAAGCCCACAAGCAATCACTGGCCAAGAAAAAGGCGACCGAAGAATCATAATTTAAAAACCTGAAAGAAGAATAAGCGAGTCCTCTGAAGAATCAACTAAGGCAGAAACATAAAGTCCTAACTTCTATTAACAAGATTCCAATTATTTGGTAATTATTCAGAAGGAAGAACAAACCCAGTGACGAATGGAAGGGTGAAATTCAAACCAAATGCAGCCGGAAAATTATGGGGACTATTTGGAAAGAGTAATATGCCAAATTACAATGAGAAAGAATGGCTGAAATACCTAGGTTGGTTGATGAACGATTTCAAGAACAAGAAACTAACTATTGTACGAATACCCCACGAAGACCCTACGCTCACACCGATTGAAAAGGAAGAAATATTAAAAATGATTAACTATTTGTCTAACTACTACGCAGACTCCATCTTCCACTTCTGGTTTATTGAACTTTGCGAACTCACTAAACATGAAAACGCCCCTAAACCCACATAAAAAACTAGCCATGGACGCATCCGGTCCTTCGCCAAAGACAAAAAATGGAAATAAGTACATCTCGAGTGTCCAAAGTAGGTTACCGCGATACACTGGCCTGATTTTTTAAAATTTTGTCTCAACGCAATTAGGCAACTCATCGGATAAACGAGTAATAATTAAAGACGGGTATATATTGAATGACCTTGGGACTCTAAAATGTGTCAACTTATGATGAACGTTCTACAGTCGAAATAGTAGTTAAGTGTAAAACAGATAATGATCACAGATAATGATGTATTACCATATGTAGAGAAAACTTATCCGATGTCGGAAGAGTAGCTACGTTTGACGCCTGTTGGTAAACCAAGACAGTCAAGGGTAAAGATCATGTATCATAATTTACCGATCAACACATCAATCTAATAATCTATCGGTTGAAGTATTGATCGGTCTATGTGAATATAATTACAACCTTAACTTAGTAAAAAATCCAAAAATATACTTTTACATAGGAATTAAATAGGTAATCCATAATAATAATCGATCAATGTTAAAACATAACATATAGAATCAAGAAACAGGTAAAGGAAGGTAAAGAGAAGAAGCGTTAGAAACGGGCTTACTTGATTATCAGATCCAAAATCAATGTTCAATTCAAAAAGGCCTTAATCATCAAAAACGCACGTGGGAGACCGACGTCAGCGCGTGTGCCGCAAATCAACTTTGTCAGCGGTACGTGTCCAGAAACAACTTTACCACGGAATGTTCCCAGGAACAATTTCAGCGCGGTACGTGATCAACATAGGGAAGAAGAACTATATAAACCCTAGATTCATCCCCGGACAATGTCTTGCACGTTCCTTCCAGTACACTGTTAACGTCGTGTCAGAAACTGCGAAGTCCGGTTGTCTTATCGATCAATAACTTGTCAAATTCGAAGTGAACTAAGTCCCTTCGACTGCGGCCTACGGTCGTCGTGTAAGTCGTGACAAATAATACCGCAGTGTTGAACGTTTGTGTAACAAACTAACAAGTGGATCCGCCACTGATGCGTGCTGTGTATTGCTTGGTTGTTGAGTAAATGCAGTTTGCTCTTTATAAGCCAGAATGAAAGAGATTCGTTAAGAGTCCTCATTCAGCCAGGACTCAACCTAATTCCTTCTTCTCTTATTGCCTTTCTGGAAGAAAGGCACAACGTAAGTCAATCATAATTATTTGCTATCATTACAATGTTTTATTGTGCCTCATTATGTTTTGTTGACAATACATGTTCTGCATTTGCAATAGACAGGTTTTACCAACCTGCATGGTTCAATCAGCACCCTAACCTTCCTCAAATTATCCCAATACCAAACTACCCTCGCCTTTTCTCAGGACGCAACAGCTGATTTGGTAAAAGCACTCGAGAGTATAATGAATTGTCATTGAATTTGTCAATCAAAAGTTTGAATTTCATCAATTTTCATTATTAGCAGTTGATAACTATAGTTATCAACTTGGTTGATTTAATGTGTAGCCTGAGGGTTTACATTTTTCCCCGCATCTCTCCACTATTCCTTTACACACCCTAACACTACGTTAGTAGTAAGTAAGGGGGACCTTTAGCTTAAGGTGGGTTCCGAACCACCAATAACACCAGTCCCAAGTACTTAGAGTAACCTCATGCCTTAGCCCCCACGACCAACTGACTACCTAGTTATCAACTTTTGGAAACTACTCTTCTAATCCAGTTTAATGTTTGAACTTTGAAATCTTATCTCGAAATTCCAACCCCTCTTTAAGAATTTAAGTTTATTTTATTCAAAAGGCTACCTTTTGTGATTTTTTATTCATAACAGTTTCTAACTGTATTTACCCTAAAAAATTCGCCGTAGAGTTTTCATTCTTTCATCATCATCTCTCTCTCTCATCCATTAAAAGCTACAAATTCACAAAATAATTAGTTATGAGAGAATTTATGAGTTTTCTGAATTATATGCAAAATTTGAATTTTATATTATATGAGTATCGGCTCGTTTTCACCTTTAATTTATTTCCGTTTTACCTGAAAATCCAATCTAAAAAGTTCATGTCTGATTATTTCTCTAGTCTAATAAATAGACAGAAATCTAAAACAATTCTTTTCATTCACACAGATCGCTTCAGAAGTAAAATTGGTGATTTTATTTACGGTTCATCACTCAGCACTAATTTGATCCAAGTCAATATATTATTATCCTTCTTTGGAATTGATGATTGAAAAGTTTTCATCTATCCAAAAGTTCAACTGTCAACTATTGGAATAATCTAAATTCCTGTTTTGCATGGAGCGACCGATTCCAACGTGATAATAACAGAACTCCCATCTGGAATTATTGGACGGTCTTTTTTGACTCAGTTAAATATAGCACTTCCCGAATTTCGCATATGAAATATTCTACCAAATTATACAAAAAACCAAAAAATACCAGATAATTCAAATACTGATTACTTCTATGGCAGAGTGTTCTACCATACAACAAGGGTTTGTAAATATTTAGCTAGACTCAAAGGTCCCGCCAGTATTAGCACTCATGGAAAAACTTCTTACAGAATCCATGATCTAATAAAACATTCAAAACAGCGATTTGCTCCCCGAAAAATGTATTCATGGTATTCGTATGAAATCTCAACCATACGGATGACGCAAGAAGAGAACGTCAGTAAATTCTTTGATTGAATTATTCTTTTCAAATTGCGAGCTCAAACTGCTCTTGAAAATAAATAGGCAAATGTGGAACAATTATTTCCCCCTCTTAATGATTGTGACTTCGAAGCATTCAAATGCGCCTTACCGGACAGGGTTTCAGGTTTGGTAGAAGCGCGAAACTCCCAGTGTTTACACGCAGCATTAAAAGACAGAAATCAAATTCTCACCATCCTATAAGTTCTTATCGTGAATCTAGGTACCCTCAAGCTTATTATTCAGGGCCACGAGATCGTAGCCCCAGCCCTCACGTTCGATTTGCAACAGTTTCAGAATCATATGATGGTTCAGACCATAAACAAAACACATCAAAAAAATGAAACGTCATTATTTATTCGAAGTTTCTAATTTTCTGAATAACTATGTTTCTCCATACGAGTATCCGTTCATATTTAACCCTAAAAATGATTTCTTAGCTGCTCCTGTACAAACTACTGGATACTCGAATTCATATACTTTGCCTGATGAAACGGAAAACCTCGCACGACCAACATATTGGATTCCCACAAATATAGAACATTTGAACTGATAACCTGCTCGCTGAAAAGACGCAGCAACGACGAAGGAGAAATATAAGCGTCATACAAGCATGAAAATTCTAACGAAACGCGACAAGATTCCTACACACAATTCTATCTAGAATCTCCGGCAGTAGAATTTTCATCCTCCCACTTTAATGAATCAAAAGATTTATTTTTAGTAGACACTGAAACACATTAGGCATTCAGATCCCCCCCTCCGTCAAGAGTAAATTAAAACCTCATTTTGACATAACCATAGAGTCACGTATCCTAACCCTTCAAAACCAATCCTTTCAGCGCCGGATTAACATTTTTCGGGGCCTGGGGCTGAACCTCGAAGGGGCCCTCTTGAGGGCAGAGAAAATCCCAATTTTCGAGAAAGAAGGAAAATAAATCAAAATTATTTTTAAATCACAATGTTATTTTTTTTCCTATATCTTACAACTATGGACATAATGAATCGTACTGTAACGTACGTGAACTTGTTTAATTTCTTCCCCCTCGGTAATTTCCCCCCTTGGTTAATTTCAGGCCCCTCGGCCCCCTGGGGCCTAGAGCACTAGCCCCACCGTGCCCTCTGGTGAATCCAGCGCTAATCCCTTTTAATGACGAAGAACCGATAACTGCTCTAGAAAATTGGACTGACCCAGATAGCACAAGAAATCACATGAAGATTTCCTGAAACTTGCAATGAAAGAGGTTGAGGGAAGTTTCGTGCAGTCAAGGAAATGTCCGCTTTTCTGTCAACGTTGCAAATGATTATTAACCCTATTGAAAAAAGATTCATGATTTTGTAACGTAGCAAAGTTTCGTGTCTTAGTAACGTAACAAAAGCACATAACATTTAATGTATCATTTTTTGCCCAAATGTTACGTGCCTAAGTTACATCGGTTATTGTTCATTTATGAAAATGTTACGTGACTAAGCTACATAGCTTTTTGTCCATTAATGAAAATGTTATGTGACTAAATTACGTAGATTTTTTTCTAAGATAATGTTACGTGACTCAGTAATATGGGTATTTTGAAAATTTCGAGATTGTTCCATAAACGAACTTTATTTATTCCATCAATCTACTTTCTCTTCATCATAATAAAAAAAAAATTCATCATTTTGCATGCACAAGTAAAAAGAAATATAGTTTGTGGTTGAGAATACTCTTTTTATTTGTAATTTTATTTTCCGATACATATAGTAGAGAAAACTTATAGCAAAGGAAACTTAATTTACAAAACATAGTAGTAACAAAGTCACGTAACAACCATTGAATTTTCCAAATATCTATGTCACTGAATCACGTAACATTTTAATAAATGAACATAAATTCATGTGACTTCGTCACTTAACATTTCCATTTATGAACAATAAACTATGTTATTCAGGCACGTAACATTTTTATGAACGTACAGTAATCCATATAACTTAGACACGTAACATTTGGGCAAAAAATGATACATCAAATGTTTTGTGCTTTTGTTACGTAACTAAGACACGAAATTCCGCTACGTTACAAAATCATGCATCTTTTCTCAATAGGGAAGGGGAGATTGCCTGGAAAACTTCCTGAAATTTTTGGCAACAATACTTCAGACAAAATTTGTTGGAAATTTTCATGCACGTTAAAGTAAATTTATTCAGGAAATGTTATAAATAAATAATATGAGCATGTGAAATAATTAAAAATTTCATTGGCTTTTAGACACAAAAGAAAATTCATTATTGTGAACAAACTTTTTATACTACACTGAAAAACCGATATGGCTGTCCCAGCTAAACCTTTTTTAGCTGTAACGGTATCAGGATCTTGGACATTTATCTTGAAGCGGCGACTTTTTCATTATAAGACGGCACTTATCGCGGCCGGTATACCTTATCAACAAGTGTGTCTAAGGGATTTTTTTCAAAGCGGCTAATAGCAGAAGCGTAAGTAAGCCGAATTATATATTATAAATTAATTTTTTTATTCATTTACCAATTACATTCCCGGCGACATGAAAAGGTCATATCAAGGAAAACATGATAACACGTGAAAACGCCACATAAATATAGAAATAAAATACTCCTGTTTCTGTACAGTAAATACACAATTCTGTGTAGAAGGTTTGTCTTACTTTCAAAAGTTATGCTCAACATTACACAGGGGCGCACAGAGGCTGAAGGAGGTCCAGATCAGAATAGTGTCGCATATTATTTCAGCGGGGCCTGGGGCAAATCGCCCCCCCCCCCCCCTCCTCCCCTCTGTGCGCCTCTGACATTATACAAAGAATAATGCAGACATAAGCGACTTTTTTCCGTAACGCAAAATTATACAAAAGATTTCAGGTTGTGATTTGAAAGAAGTTTAATAGCGCAGCTACCTATTAACAACTTTGTCCAAAAGATTTCCTTACTTCCCTAAGTATCAGTGACGGTAATAAGCTGAAATAAAATATGACACAACATTTAGGTGCCACTAAATAATTCTTTTAGTATGAGATTTTGTCATTATTTGAACAATTTCCTTCTCCTTTTGTACATCCATATCAAGTATCACATGCTGAAAATAAATCTCTTCTTATTCTCGTTTTTATACAAAGAGTGCTTCAAAATTCAATTGAATTGAACTTTCTGATAGCGAATAGTTAAATCCCATTGCCTTTTCCTCATCGGGAGACTCATTAATTTCCAATTTCCATTTTTTTCTGCAGCTTTTGTCTTGTCACTGAAATGTAAAATAAAGATTATAATTTATGCAAATAATTACCCATTGTTTCGATGTGTCAATTACTGATGCTACAAAAATGGAATACTAACAAAGCCGGATTTGGGAATTTGCCGGCCCTGGGCAAATTGAAGAATGTCGCCTTCCTTTTCGAACTGACCATAAAAGCGGAGCAATTTATTTAATATTTCATCACGGTCCAAAATTTGCCGCCCTTGGAAATTTGCCGCTCCGGGGCAGTGCCCAGGTTGCCCCATAGGTATACGCACGCCTGCATACTAACATTAGTCGCTGTTCTTGGTGTTTACACTGCGTCAACCAATAATCTCTAATCCATTTCCATATCGATGCGACAGTTTCTCATGGGTAAAGAGAGGTCACAAAATCTGAAAAAAATGTATTGTCAATGTTAGAAATATGTACAACTATCTGAATATATACCAGAAGTTTTATACTTACTGAGCACCACTTTGAGTATCAAAAGATTTTTAAAAGCAGGTTTTTTCCCAGGAAAAAAGAATCCATTGAAATGACGTCTGTGTGAATTGCGTATCTGTCATTTGCAGATTCATAAATTGGTAACTGAATCGGTTTGCTCCTATATCTATCGGTCATTTTCTTGAACGGTTTTGAATCTGACATAGTGCAATGGCCATTTCAGGCAAAGTCATATTGAATGAGTTATCCTCTTTTTTGATGAGACCATCTTTTTTGAGGTTAGACTTCCATAATTTACACGATTCTTGAAATTTTATAAGTTACGACAGATTCGCAGAAAAAATATACAAGGCCACTGGATTCCTGTTTCTATTTGACATCCATAAGAAGTAATGTCTTTTGCGGCCTGTAAGGCAGACCAAAAGAAAAAAAAATAACGAGTAAAACTCTTTTAAAAACTAATCGGGACAGATACGCAATTCAGAAACCTTCAAAACCCATTCAATGCAATTGAATGGCTTCTTGTTTCCGGGGTTGTCACCTCTTCCTATAGAAACGTATAGTTCGCTCCAGCTTCATAGGTGATAAGCTGATGCATCTATTACATTCTCATTCTGAATGAGAAGGTATTGGTCTAATACAAAAAATGACTTTCACGGATTTAATGAAACCTTCACGTTTTGAGACCCCCTGATTCAGAAAAAATTATTTTTACGAAGGTATGTGTCCGTCTGTGAGTCTGACATCTGTGAACTCAATAACTTTCGAAAGAATGATAAAAAATGCACATTTCCATTCAAACTATGCAAGGTGCAAGAAATGTTGAGGACAAAAATGATTCATTCTAAAAATATCTACAAATTATTTTCAGATCACTTCTTTCATTAGATGCATGATTTTTGTTTATATCGTTGAAAATGTTACAAAAATTAAAAATGTGCCTGCGCAACGGGCAGATTTTTTTTACCATGATACTGAGCGGGCACATTCTCATGGCGCACGGCTCGCTTCGCTCGCAAATTTCAGCGAGCCTAGGGCGCGCGTCATTCGGATCTCGCGCTTCGTGCTTGATTCAGTTTACAGTGTAATGCACAGATAGAGTTGAAAATATTGCAAAAGGGCTGAAAACCTCTACTTCTATGGAGATTATTGAATTTTTTTCCATATTTGATGATTTTTTCTTTTATATTAGGTTTACTCAAGGCTCTACTGGCATTAAGGAACACATTCTCATTACAATACTCGCCACTGATATTTACATCTCGCATAGTTTGGCCAGCAAATTAAATTTTTCATTGTTCAAAAAGCATTGTCACGATTAAAACTAAAAAAAGTACAATGTCGGCTACTGTATTTGATGATTGTGGATTCTCTTTTGTTAAAGCTTTTCCGGCTTTAACGAATACATTCTCATCGAGTGCCTCGTGCTGCGCACTCGATCAAAATCTGTCCGAAGCGCGAACTTTTCTGTATTACCTCTAACTCTAATGCATCAAATGTACATAATAATATTTTATATACCTCGTACCTCGTTTCTCATTATTTTTTGTGCGATCTAACTTGGAATTTTCGATTTTTTTAGGAAATTCAAAAAGATGTAATCACGATCTTTTAGGGCTCCCAAGGAGAAACATATTTTTTCTCTGACTTTCTTCTCAATCTTGCGTTATTTGGCTAAAAATTCTCATGTATTTTTGGTCCCTCAAAATGGGTCCCCTTGAGAGACGATGGCGATTTTAGTACAAGGAGAAACGTTAACATTCAGGTTTCTCCAAAGCCTCAAGATCTG
>WSXT02104314.1:0-25559 GCA_011762715.2 Neuroterus valhalla
CAAACAATAAGAGACAAGAAGAGATCATTTATAGAAAAATTGTTCCTCTAAAAAATTTTCCCAATTTTACATGAATTTTTTCCCAATACGGCATATATATATTTTTTTTTGATCGTGGCAACGCTTTTTAAACAATGAAAAATTCAATTTGCTAGCCAAACTATGCGAGGTGTAAATATCAGAGGCGAGTATTGTAATGAGAATGTGTTCCTGAAGGCCAGTAGAGCCTTACGTAAACCTTATACAAAAAAAAATTAAATCAAAAATGAAAAAAAATATATTCATAGAAGTGGAGGTTTTGAGCAGTTTTGCAATATTTGTAATTCTGTGTATGCATTACACTGTAAACTGAATTTAGCTCGTATGAAGCCGAGCGCGAAGCGCGAGGTGTAAAAAACCGAGCGCGTAATGAAAAACGTGATATCGTGATATCGACCAAAATAAAATGTTTCTGAAAATTCAACAATTTTGTTGAAAAGTCATCCTTATTAGTTGAAAATGAACTCTTTGTTGAGAAGTCATCTTTTTTGGTTTGGAATTCAACTATTTCGATTTGGTTTTACCAAGAAGTTGTCTTTTTCTCTTGAAAATTTATTAATTCGAGTTCAATTGTTATCTTCTTGACTCAAAAAATCGGTTTCGCTTGAGAATCCAAATATTTCGTTGAAAAGGTCTACATTCGTTAAAGACTGTTACCTTCGGGCTGAAAATTCATACATTGGGGTCTCCATCTCGACAGAAAAAACCTAAGCATATTGAACTTCTTTTGAAGTTCAATTGATTCGTCATAGAACTCAACTAGTTGAAATCGTTGAATTTGAATGGTTGGAAATTATTGAAAATTCTCTCGAAAAAAAAATGATGAAACTTCGGTTGAAATTTGTTTTCGTTCCGACTGAAAAATTTCTCATGCCTTGAAATTTCTCTCTCATTAGAGATTCTCTCCGTTTTGTTTTTGAATTTAATTATTTTGTTTTGGAATCCTCCTTTGTGATATAATTCAACCATTTTCAATTTAAAATTAAAATCTTTCATGGTTGAAATATCAACTATGATACATTCTCAGTTGAAATCTTTTTTGGATTAGAATTTGACTAATTAGTCATAAGGGAAACTAACTTCTTGAAAATTCATTCGTTCAGATGAACATTTCTCATTTTAGTTGAAGATTGAACTACTTCTTCAGAAGACTTATGTTGTTGCCAATTCCTTTAAAATTTAATTTTGTTGGAATTGTGTCCCTTTTTGTTGGATTTTTTCCTTCAAACTGAAAATTTGATGTCTCTATTTTTTGCAAAAACTGTTGAGATGAACTTTTATTTCTTCTTTGACTGAAATTATCCCTTTGTGTAAAGTTCCACTATTTTGTTTTGAATTGTCTTTCATTTTGCCGTGACTGAAAAATCTGTCTTGGTAGAAAATTCATATTTCCGGCTTGAAAATGCAACTTTTTGGTTAAAGATCAGCTTTTTGTACAAAATTCATAATTTTGGATTGAAAACAAATATTTAGATGAAATTTTCCTCGTTTTTGAAAGAAATATCTTTTTGATTCGATAAATATTTTTTGGGAGAAAATTCCACTGCCTTGTTGAAACTTCTACTGACTTGGAAATTATTTTCTCTTGTGTAAAACTATTCCCGTGTGTATGAAAATTGATCTCTTCTTGTAGTATTTCAATACTGTCGGTTGAAAATAATACGATTGACTTATTTTGTTTGCAAATCATCGTTTTTGATATAATTCACCTTTCTTATATTTTATATTGAAATAAGTTTTAGTTGAAATATTAACTGATACACTCTTCGTTCAGAATGCATCTTTTCTAAATAAAAATTTAAATAATTGATTTAAAGAAAAACTAATTTTTCGAAAAGTCATCCTTCACGGATGGAAATTAACCTATTTATTGAAGATAATTTTTTCTTTGTTTAACATTTAATAATTTGAGTGGGATTTTTTTTCTTGTTGACTGCAAAATCTTTGAGGGTTAGGAATCCATATGTCTGGCTTTGAAATCCAACTGTTTGGTTGAGAATTATATTTTTTTTTTTTAACAAATGTTTTCGGGTAGAAAATGTTAACATTCTGTTGTACTTGTTCCTCCTTCAAGGAAGAAAAATCTTTTATCGCTGAAAATTCAACACTTTGGTTTGAAAGCTTTTTTTGTTGTATATTCATGTTTTTGAGTTAAAAATACAATACTTTGATAGATAATCATTCTTTCTAGATTCATAAGTTAACAATTTCTTTGAATTTTGTTTTCTTTATGACTTCAGAAAAATCCTAGTTTTGAAATATGTTCCTCTCGTTGACAATTCTTTTCTTCTTTTATTTGAAAAATCATCTCTTTTTATTGAATTTGATATTTTTTCGTTGTAGTTAAAACTGTTTGGCTCATTTTAATTTGAAATTTATATATTTTTTGTTTAGGGTATCCAATGTATAACATTTGTGTGCTTCAGAACTAACCTTTTTTGGATAAACATTCATATAAACGGTAAATAGTGAAAATAATTTGTTTAAAACTTATTCTTTTTTTCGAATATTCAGCATTTTAGTTGAACACAAAAGAAGAATGAAGAAATGCGTGCTATTTCATTTTTAATTTACCTCGATTGTTAATAGTTTGTTCAATTAACTATTCAGTTAAAAAAATTAGGCAAATAATTTTTTTTATTCTACAATATTTATTTTAAGTATTCTATTATAAAAATTTTTAAAATAATTATTCAAAATTGAAAATTCAGTTAAAAAACGTTTTCTTAGTTTCAAAGTTCAACTTTAATTGATTCTTCAATGTAAATGTTTGGTGTGATGAAATTCGATCAATCGCTTAGAAGAGGAACTAGTTTGCTAAATAGTCCTAATTTTTTTCCTGGAATTTGACCATCTTTCTAACAGTTCTTCTCGTTGCTTTTGGATATGAATTTTTCAACTAAAAAAACAATTATAGCGTTTTTGGTAAGGAATTAATTGTTTTTAGTTAAAATTCACCTATTTGGATTAGAAATTATTTTTAGTGAGAGGAGGGGAGGTGATTCGCCTTGTGGATTATTCATCCCTCTGGTTATTGTTTTCAAAAATTAATATAAAATTTTTTTAGTTTACATAAAATTATTTGGTTGAAAAATTTGCTTTATACATTTGCAAGTCTCCTAGGCGGCAAGGCTCACCTGTGGCGAGTCTCTCATGCAACAAGTCTCTTCTGCAGCAAGTTTCTTCTGTGACAAGTCTTCCACGGAGAATGTCTCTCCTGCGGCAAGTCTCCCTTGCAGCATGTCTCTTCAACGGCAATTTCCCCTTGCAGCAAGTCTGTTCTGTGTCGAGTGTCCCTTGCGGCATGTCTCATCTGTGGCATGTCTCTTCTGCGGCATCTCTTCCGAGTAGATTGCGAATATCGTGACAAGCCTACTGATCCAAATTGTCTCCCTGCAGCATCTCTCCTCCGCTAAAGTGGCAAAAGTGCGGCAAGTTACCCTAACCTGATTTATCATTCTTGACTATGTGAACTACATCATTCTCATGACCAATCACAGGGGCTCCTTCCCGCCCCCTACGAGACTTGAGGAAAGGGTAAGGTATTTGACATTTATAATTTACAGGAACAGTATTCTGACTCTTCAAATTTTCCCTGTGGAGAGATGCCACACTTTCGTCACTCAGGAGGGAGAGAGATGCCGCAGGAAGACAATTCGGTTCTGGAGGCTTACCACAAAATTGACAATCTACTCGGGAGAGATGCCCCAAGGAGGGCATGCTGCAAGGGAGACTCGTCACAGGTGAGACTTGCCGCATGTATCTTTATATGGCTCCGAAAATTCCCCATTCCGTTAGTTTTGAAGCATTTTTGCAAGTTCATTACGTGCAGTTCATTTCTATTGGGGTACGTACATATTCAATAAAACTTTCTCCAGAAAAAGACCACCCTCCTACTTCGCTAGGTTCTCAACCTGGTCTATGAAACGTAAAACTGTCCTAAAGATTTGATAAGGTAAATGGGATGTTGCAGTAGATTTTTGGTTTGCGGATGTTAAACTAGATCGTCTGTTAGAACTCCCTCCATAGTTCAGTTGGTGAAACACTCGTCCGGGAAATGGAAGATCTTGGGTCTTTAGTTCACAGCGGAGTTGAAAAGTGTTCCTTTTTTACTGGCATGTGCAAAAAATTTCTCGACATCGAAATTTCTCATCAAATTTGAATGACCTAGAAATGTTGTCAAAGATTTAATAAGTTGATTGGTTCGGTGCGATTGATTTCTGGGTTTTCAACATAAATGAACATGGCTTTCTGAAGCTACGGTTATTCTTGAAGGGATTTTGGCCTTATGGTTTCAAAAAAACAAAAGAGTCTCTTTAAACTGATCAAAATGACTAAGATAACCATCTAGAATTGAAATTGTGCAATAGAAAAGTTCTAGACGACAGAAGTAAGCGATAAACAGTTACTCTCATTAGTGCATACATATGGTTGTGCCACAATTAAATTCAGATATATAACGACCTTGTATCCAGTTTTCCGCGTGAAGTGCAAAAACATTTTCATTCGAAACGATTCAGGTAGAAGCCGAACAAGCTTAAAGGAGGAGAGTATGATGTAGAATTCAGAATGTTGTTGATGGCAGTTTTGTGCTGGGGTTGGAGGGTATAAAAAAGGAAAGAGGAAAAAGGGAAAAAAAGGAAAACAGGGCTGGGGGTTAGAGAAAGGGTGGATTGAACTTGGCGCATCCGAGTACGCATAAACGCGTCCATTCGCCTCGACGAGTACTTCGGTGTACGACGTCGACAGTAGCGGGGTTCGGGACAAATCATGCGCAGGAAACGGAAGTCCATCTCTACTGCAGCGAGACAGAACGAGCGTGGGTGCGGTCATGGACCGACGATGAACCGACGGCCAGCCGGGAGCGAAAAGGGGGCTGGTTTGGAGATCAGATCGCCTGCCGGAAGTTCCGCCGGACCGGAATCCATGTTACGCGCTTTACTTTTACAATTCAGAGTCCTAAAATACTAAAATGAGCTTGTAGGGAATCTAGAAAATCAGGAATCTACAATTCTCAAGACTTCTTACCAGAATATACCTATACTCCTTTTATATGATGAAATCAGTCTTTCCGAAGACATTCCGCTTTTTTATGAGTAGTTTTATATCCTCAAATTTTCCCTGAGTGAATTCAACGATTTTTTGATCAGAGTGTTTTTCTTTACTTTTCTTGTACAGATGCACTGATAAACTTGGGCTGTTTTTGTTGACGGAGTAAAATTTTGCTTGTTGAAACAAAACTGTTCTCCTGTTCCAAAAAATTTTTCTTTTTCTAACAGGAGAATTCTCTCGAGTCTTGTTTTGTTGTCCTAGATGAAGCTTTATCGAATCAATATATGTGTGGTTGGAGCCGTGTTATTTGTAGGTTCATTAGCAGTAATGATATTAGTGTTCACATCAACGAAATTTCCGAATTTTAATTTTGTGAAGCCCAATAGTCTTCGTAGATCATCCCACTCTTCAGAAGTACTATCCGATGTATTTGCATCTTGTGCTTGTGTAGCAAGATTTTCCACATTAGCTTTCACGAAGTCAGCTTTTCGGGAGCAGCTCGTGATTGTATCACTAGTGACATCAGCCCAAGCTTTGTTTCATTCGAAAAAAGCACCCAATAATTTCAAATCAGGCAGCCGCATCTTCTCATCCGAAGCTTTGAGCAATCTTTTCACAATTCTCCGCCAGTGTTCCCCTTTTAGGTTCCTAATGATTCCTTGATCCATTGGTTGCAATGTTGCAGTTAAATTTGGTGGTAAGTGAATACCTTTGATGACCTTCACAGTTTGAAGGAAGACTTTCGGATGAGCTGGAAAATTATCCGTAAGTGGGAGCAACTCTAGTTTTTCTTCACGAGGCATATTAGCACAGAACCATGACAGTAGCACGATCTTTGCTTTTCGTACCACCGTGACAAGTGTCGTCCTTAAATGAATGCAAAGAATTCAGCTTTTTCTTGTCCTATAGGACCAGATAAGGGAATATTCTGGTTCCGAACAGATTTTATCCATTCCACCATCGATGGTCCTAGCAATGTAAAATGAGATGTCTTCATCCGCTTCCGATACGGTTGGAAACAAAAATCCCCAGCAGCAGTAAAAATCTTCTCCTTGTTCTTAATGATTGAAGTCAGGGAGTTGGCAGGAATCTTGAAATCAGCAGAAATGTCCTTCTTCCTTTCAACTTCTATCTTAACACATTGAATGAGGTTTACTTTCTTACTCAATGATAATTTTTTATGCTTAATCTTCCCTGTACTTTCGAAATTGTTGAGGTATTAGTCCTTTTAACATTGAACTACATGAGCATTCTATATTCATATATACGAGCAGCCCCACCCTTGTCACACACGCCAGCCCCCACCATTTGCAACGGTCCAATTACATGCGATTGCCCAATTTATAAATATGAGTTGGTTGCAGTTGTTAGTTATTCACTGCTGTAGTTCAAATCAGAGAGGTTATCATCACGGTGGGGACTTACAACAACAAGACTGTGATTCAAATTGTCAAGAAGGGTATTGTAAATGACCCAATCGTTGGATCAGCAATTGAAACTGAACACGTAATTATTTTTGTAATGACGAAGCTCCAGCGCTTTCCTGTTCACTCGAAATTGACAAAAAAATAGTATGAACTTCAAAAAGAAACTTTCGAGAGACAAAAATGCAGATATTCTCCCTACTTTTGAACAGGCTGTTAATGCGAAAACCATTATTCATCAAGTACTGCCATAGATATTACTAAAGCAGGAGCTACTGTTCGATTTAGGAACTTTTAAATCATACTACTACAAGACTGTTCAAAAAGGATGATGTTGAACCTGGAAATGCAAAACATTTAAGAATGATCTCAGAATATAGCGGTGATGAAACGTCCAAGTTTAATCCATACAAGAAACTTTTCGAAGATTCTGAGAATTCTGATGAAAGCCTCTTTTTGATGTTCTTGGTTCCTCTTCGTCTTTGAATGCACAAGAATTCTATTACCGGTAATAATTTGGTAGAATCCTCATTCTTCTTTGCAAAACATGGTGTGCCGATAATGTTTCAATATACTCAAGAAACAAAATCAAAAATTTTGCCTGAATTGGGCAATATTGACAAGCCAATAACAAGACGAAAGACAAGCGAAGTCGAAATTCATGATTCAATTTTGATGTAGAGCACGAACTTATTGGAATAATGATTGATGTAAGAGTATGTAAACATCTCCCTGAAATAACATCAGCAGCGAAGTGCTCTGCATATAGGTTTTCTTTGCAAGTTTTGCATCCATGGATCAGACTAAAAGAATGCGTTCACAACATGAGTAATCGGTTGTTATCTGAAATTCTAGAATCTGGAGATGTGAAAAAGATAAGGATGAAAAAGTTCGCGATAACGCGAAAGACACCCTATAGAAAGAAAAATTTGTAGACAACTTGGTTTAATGATGAACTTTTTCAAAAGTTGTATATACTCTTGCAACTTCTAGCAAGTGGCAAACCTATCAATACGAATAAATTGCGCAAACATTGTCCCAAAACAGCAGATCTGTATGTAGAAAAATATAGTTGGCATTCCATGTCTGCATAAAGCTTGAATTGATGGTCCTAATGACCTAATGTAATCGACCCCCTTGTGCTGATCGATTTATCTATCAGAAGGAGCACAAGCTAAGAATAGGAACTTCGAAAGATGCAGGGAGAACAATATCAGAAACAAGTCGTATTGACACAATAACGGATTTACTGTATTACCTAGCATACTCTGCTGATCTGTACAAAACAAGTTAAAAAACCAATCACCATTTCTCTTCACAATAAGTCACAGAATTCGAATAAAAGAATACTTCTCAAATATCACCCACATAAGTTTGTTTTATAGGGTCCCAAAAAAAACCCATTAGTGGAAAAATGGGGTTTTCGAATTTTTGGCGCTTATTATGATTTTTTTGCGGTTTTTTTTAACTAATATTGTTTCAAATACATGATATACTACTTTCTACTGATGATGAAATGTTTATTTACATTGTTTAAACAATTTAGTATTATCTTTCAACAACTATCCATTAGAAAGGGGCTGGAAAGTCAAAGTTTTTTTTGAATTTTTCAATTTAATTCAGAAGTTTCAGTTAAAGCGAGGTGGTTATCAATTGAAGTTAACAAAAATAATTGTTTAAACAATTTGTTATTAATTATAGCAATATTCCCTCAGGATAATCCTACAAAAATTCAGTTTTTTCTGCAATTTCCAACATTTTGTCGGCTTTCCACTTGAAGTAAGTGAATATTTAGTTTATTTAGCAAGAATAAATGTTTAAAATAAAAAAATTTAAATGTTTAGAGCCATCTCCTTCTAGAATAATACTACATAGTTAACGTTTTTTACTAAAATTTTCAACTTATTATCACTTTTCAATTATAATAAAGTAATAATTATTTCATGCTTAAAAAAACATTGTTTAAACAATTTATTATCATTTCTAATCATATTTCCTTTGCTTACTGATAGGAACTTGCGGTTTTTTGTCAAAATTTTAACTTTTCGTCAATGTTTTAGTTAGTGAGGTAATAATTAATGCGAGTTAACAAACATTCTTATTTAAACTATTTTATCTTGAATAAGTACTAGAAAGTTGTGTTTTTCTCTGAAATGTTTAACTTTGCACTGAACGGAATTTGAATAAAATTAAATTAGCTTGAATTAGATTGAATTGACCTAATTGTTGGGTAAATCAGATTGTTGTTTATCTAAAATAAAAATTTTTTTGTTGAAATATCAACCATTACATTTTTGATTAAAAATTTATATTTTCAGGTCGAAAATTCAACTCTTTGGTTGAAAGTTGAACTACTTTCTTGAGAATTCAATTTTTGCGTTGGAGATTCAGAATTTTAGTACAATATTCGAAATTCAAATTTCACTGAATGAATTCAGCTTTTTTGTTTCATTTTTCTTTTAAACATTGGGAAAAGAACAAAAATGATTTACCTAAAACAATGCAATACTAATAAAAATATGATTCTCTCTAATGCTTATTTGTTATTTGATCACAACTAAAATGGTAAAGCAAAGTTAAACATTTCAGAAAAAACCGCAACTCTTTTGCAATTATCTGGAAGAAGATAGCCATAAATAGTTATAATTTTTGTAGACAATTATTTTGGTTAAATTAAATAAGATATTCACTCATTTCATGTGGAAAGTGGGCAAAAAGTTGAAAATTTCAGGAAAAACCGCAATTATGTAGTATCACTCTGGAAGAAGATAGCTATAAACATTTACAATTAGTTTAAACATTCTTTTCCGCTGCAATAAATTGAATATTCACACTGTAAAAAAATTGATTGAAAATTACCACATTAATCAGTGGAAATAAAAATACCAGTGATTACTGTGGTAGTTTTACTAAACTATTTGAAAATTATATTCTTACACTTTAAAATCACATACAGATGGGCGAACTCTCGTAACCTCGCTTTCAGGGCATTTGAATTTTACGCTTTTCTTGTAAAACTTAACCATCTAATATCTCCTACAAATCTTAAGTTTGCTTTTTGCATAAAATAATAACACTTTGCTTATGATTTTGCAATGCTTGGGATTGGATAATTCCAGGTTAAATATTTTAAAATTCTACACTACAAATTTTTTCACTTTTATACTTTTAATTTTGGAGGATTTTAAATTGAATATGCTCTGAACGAGAGGATTGAAAAATTAAGGATTTCGAAGTATATCAATCTCTGGATCAAAAATTGAACATTTTTGAAGAGAGTATTATTTCAAAATTATAGGAATTCAAATGATGTTATTTCTGATTCAAAGCACATTTCAAATTTTTAATTGTAAAGTAATTTAATTTTTTCTCTTCCCTCGTATGAGGTTATACAATCTGAAACGTTTTTGAATGAAGTCTTTTTCGAAATGTTATAATTCAGAGATTTATTCAGAAATGTTGATATTTGACCGATAGTGATTAAAACCTATTCAATTTCAAATTGAAAGACTTTGAATGCGTAATCAATGCCTATTTTTAAACTTTGAGCTGAAAATTCTGATACGTTAAAAAACCTTCCCATTCGGGATTTCAAATCTATCAATTTCTAATCAAAAATTATTCAATTATGATGTTTTTTATGAAATTTCAATCTGCAATTATTGAATATTGGAAAATAATAATTTAAAATTATTCAATACTCCATGATTACATAATTAATTGAAAATGTTCTGATTTGTACAATTTTTGAGTAAAGTTCCTTTTAAATGCTTTGAGCTGAAAAATGTTTTCTTTTTTGGCATTGCAGATGAGTGATGTCCGCCCGTCAATCGTTTTTGATTTATGGCACACTTCAAGCGTTTAAGAGTAGAATTACACAATTCTGGTAAAATTCCCATCTTTCTGCTTTTGTTACTTCCGATGTAAATTGGATTACAGTACATATTTTGATTTCAAAGAAATCGTGCAAAAGTGCGTGATAATATCCTTTAGAATATGGTTGAAATTTACCACGTTAATCACGTGTATTTTTATGTCCACTGATTCATGTTGTAATATTACACTTTTATGGTAAAATCCCTACAAAAATTGTAAAATGGCACTACGATAACTGCAATTTCACATTACACTTTCGGAATCAACACATTAATCATGGTGAAACATTTGCAAACCGACTTGTAATTTGCAACTACTTTTTTGCAGTGTACTTATTTTGAGTGGAAAGTGGCCAAAAAATTGGAAATTTTAGAAAAAAACGCTATTTGTAGCATTATTCAAAGATAATATTGTTATGATTCATACCAAATTGTTAAAACAGTTATTTTTGTTAATTTTCATTGATTATTGTCTTGCTTTAACTGTAACGTTGGAAATAAGTTCCAAAATTCAGAAAAAACCTTGACTTTCGAAACATTTTTTAAGAGAAAGTTGATGAAAACAATAATAAATTGTTAAAAACAATGTAAATAAACATCGAATTATTAGTATAAAGTAGTATTTCATGTATTTGAAACAATCTGCGTTAAAAAAAACCTCAAAAAAATCATAATAAGGGCCCAAAATTCGAAAAACCCATTTTTTTACTCATGGAGTTTTTTTGGGACCCTATAAAACAAACTAATGGAAGTGATATTTGAAAAGTATTATTTTATTCGCCTTCTGTGACTAATTGTGAAGAGAAATGATAAATTTCGAACTCGATTCACCTCATATTGAGAATTCTGAATGAAATTTACAAGAACTTCTTTTTTTCTTCTGGGAAATACGTGTTAAACTTCATGGGGCTTGCGCCACCTCTGAATATGATCCTTAAAAAAAAAAATTCATCAATTTTTTTGTGGATTGAAACAAGTTTCCAGGCGTTCTGCATAAAAATTCGAAAAAAAGAGTCTAATGCATTTTTGTACCACCGTACTCTACATGTATGTTTCACCAACAATCTCTCAGGTATTAGAGTTTTCCTCCCACTCTAATACAATGCACAAGTCAAGAATTTCACAAAGAGCTAATATTGTCTCAGAAGCAATACTATGAAATACTATGAAAAAGAAATGAATAACTGATTGTCCAGTGAATTCGAATTGTCAAATAAATGAAGTTCAGCAGAGAAAACAAAAATTTTACAGAACATAATGAATTCTCGAGATGTATCATTTACTTTGGACCAAATAAACTTATCTGATAGGAAGTTTACTATGCTGGCTGCAGCCATATCTAGAGCGAATGATGACAACGTAGATGGATGGAAAATTATCACGTTCTACATTTCGTCGATATCGTTCAGTTTATCGTTAGATAGTTACAAACGAGATCCAGAAAGACAGCACAAATAAATAAGACACTGCATCACGAGTTGAGAGATTTCCAGTTGTTGTCACTGGTTGCGAAACCTAAAAAATTCTAGAAACCACAATCTGGGACAAGTGAGTTTATTGCAGATGCTCTTTCTAATCTTTTGATCATGTGGGAAATTATGCACGGCATAATCGGAGAGTGTTCTGATAGTAGTGCTTCTGAAAAAAGAGCAAGGAATGATGCATCTGGAACTGATGGGCAGGAATTTGCTGTTCTTTGAATTTCCTCGTCGTATCCATAAACTGATAATAGGTGGTGTCTCCAAATCACTCTTTCACAAAAATGAATGAAGACAATATTAGACATTTGACCATTTCGTGAATGAATCAACTGTTTGTGCAAGAACTAAGAAAAAACAAATCTTATTCCTTCATAATATTTTGAAATGGAAAGAAAGGTCCCATCAACTATGATATGATTATAAAGAGATGACACAGCTCTCTTGGCTAATGTTAGATAATTTGGAAGGAAAGAGTAATTACTGCTTCAACAAGTCTAGTGCTTATCAAGCTTGATCTACTGTTTGCAAATTTACCATCTTCGTGATCAATTTTTTCGTCCTATCGAGCGTCCTAACAAGCGTTGCCTCCTCAAAATCACTTGTATCTTGGTCCAGAATAGGTCTCGTTGGTTATGTTTTCTAATTCAGTAAATATTGAAGACGCACAAAACTTATTGGCAAACTTTTAACTTCTGAAAGAAAATTGAACTATTTAGAGATATAAACTCAGAAATGTTGAAGAATAAGAAAAAGAAGCATTTGATGATCTCGCAGATTCTTCTTCTGTCACATTTTTGCGTTACCTCTCTCATGATGCCACTGATTACATTCCAAATTTGGATCCTGAAACTTGTACCAAATGTGAAGGATTTCTACAATCGAAATAAGGAACGAACCTCGCAAAGTTTCCAGTGATCGTCCATTGACATTATTACTCGTATTTTAAAAAATGATGTCTCTAGCTTTTCTGTCAACCTCGATGTATCCCGAGTGACAACAATACTTTAGTCAATTTTTGAAACTCTTGAACACAAAAAATTGTTACAAGCAGATTGCAAAATATGAAATCCTAGCTTCTGCAATGAACTTAAAAGGAATTGAGGAGCCTCTTTAGTTGGCTCTTCTTGGGTCTATCGGTCCTCCCCATTAACAGATGATTCGTCGGCAATTACGGCGAAGTGGCCGAAGCAAACATCGATCAGGAAGAGTACCCAAGGGTGGCTAGAGTCTGGTTCGACACTGGACTAGATGTACACAAGAGGGGTGGCTTTTTCAAATATTTACCATTTGGAACAAGCAGAATGATCATTGTTCCTCGGCGCTACTATGTGTAAATTTAATCTTCACAGGGGTCGAGCGGATACTTTTGAAGCGCAACAGACGGATAGCGTCCTTAGATTAGTGGAAGTACAGATTAAAAAGAAAAGAGAAACTGGTCTCAAAACTGACTAGCCCTTGGCATCCCTGGTTGAAGGAAGAGCAAACAATTTTGTTTTCTATTCCCTCTCAGTGCAACCAAAAATTTTCGATGAGAATTATTCATTCATTTGAATCTATAAGATTATAGCGAAGAAAGATTCTTTAAATCATGAAGATATAGTATCACCTTGAATGATGGATCTTCGAACAGAGGGAGTTTGACATTTTTTTGATGAACTATCAAATAATAAGAATAAAATTTTTAGATCTGTTCAGAATGACAAATTTTCCTTTTTAAAGATTTTTATGTATCTTTTTTTCTCGGTTTTGAAAGAATTTGCCCTCCATTGAAAAGATGAGTTTTGTTTACAAATAGTTTCATTTTTAACTAAAAAAGATTTGTTTTGAAACACATATACTATACATTTTTTAACTAATAAATGATATTCAAACAAAGCAACATTAAAATTCAATCAAAGACATTGATTCTCTATCAGCAATGATGAATCGTCACTAAAATGTATAGATTTTCAACAAATAACTCAACTTTTGACTAGAGAACTAAATGATTTTTCAAAAACATGACGATTTTTGAGCAACAAAAAAATATTTCAGAGCAATGAGATGGACTTTCTCTGAGAAGAAGAATATGAAGAACAAAGGAATGAATTTTAAGAAAGAAGTCAATCTTTCAACCGTGTAATAAAATTCCTAATTAAATTTTTTTTTGGAAATCAACCAAGAAGATGGAATTTTCGCAGGAATGGCAAAATATCAACAAAAATATACATTTCCATTTTACATTTTTATACTCTGATAAAGCAATGAGATGAATTCTTCACTCAGATAGAGAGTTTAGAAAACACAGAAATGAATATTATAATAAATAAATTTTTATTCGATAGTTTTATTATATACTGAATAATAATCATTTTTCACGTAACAATTCAACTGAAAACCAAGTCTCTGATTTTTCACTAAAAAAAATATGTTTCGGAGCAACGAGATGAATTTTTCACTAAGAAAAAGAATTAAACAACGGAGAAGTGAATTTTCCACAAAGGAGTCGACTTTCAACGCAGGAATCAAATTAATAATTTGAAAAATGGATAAATATCAGTCAAGAAGATTCAATTTTTACTTTGATGATAAATTATCAACAAATATATAAATTTTTATGTAATAGTTTTGTTTTTAATGCTAAATAATGATTCCTCATCTGGGAAATTATTGTTCCATGCACACGTTCAACTATTAACTGAATAGTTTGATTTTTTACCAACTAAAATATATTTTGAATGTTTCATGATGACAAGTTATTATCACCAAATACATCAATTTTCATGCAATGGTTTTATTCCCCACTGAAAAATAATTATTCTTCAACTGGAAAATTAACTCTTCACGTACACATTCAACTATTAACAAAGGTTTCATTTTCTAACTAAAAAAATATGTTTCAGAGCAATAAGATTAATTTTTCACAAAGAAAGGGAACTTAGAAAACAAAGTAATGAATTTTCAACACAGAAGTACATTTTTAACCCAGAAGTCAAATTCTGTATTAAAAAAATTTTGAACAATAACATTTAGTTTTTAGTATGATGACAAATTATCAACAAATATATAAATTTTCATGCAATTGTTTTTCTCTCCAATAAAAAAAAATTATTCTGCAACTGGAAAATTGATTTTTCACGTTCAACTTTTAACCAAGTATTTGTTTTTTTTAGTCAAAAGTATGGAGTCAAATTTTTAAATGAAGAAGAAAAAGAACAAATATCAACCAAGAAGTTTCAATTTCAACCAGGAAACACAAATCATCAACAAATATATAAATTTTCACTCAATAGTTTCTTTCCTCTTAAAAATATGATTTTGCAAATGCAAATAAATTTTCTACGCAGAAGATGATTTTTCAACCAAGTATTTGATTTTTCACTGACAGAAATATGAATGGGAGCAATAAGATGAATTTTTCACTACGAGCCGAAACAACGAATTTTTTTACAAAGAAGTTGGAAGTTTAATTAGAATGTTTACATTCTTGATTACTATAGTAAATTTTTAACTGAAAAAGAATCAGTCCTAAACTATAATCATTAATTTTGAACAGAGAAGTTCAACCTTTGACCAAGTGTTCAGATTTTTGAAAAAAAAAAACCAATAAATTCCAAGCCAGAAATTATTTTTTTTTTACCGGGAACGTCGAATCATCAACAAAATATACAGGCTTCCAATCGAAGAGATTCATTTTCAAATGAAAAATAATAATTCTTTAAATGAAAAAATGAATGTTCGACAATAATTCTAACTTTCAACCAAGTTTCTCTATTTTCTCAACCAAATAGATGAATTTGCATCCAAAAAGGTGAATTATTCTAATAGAAAAAATAAATTTTCGCCAACAAAAAAAAGAATTATCAACAAAGAAGTTTCAAATGGTACCAATCGGTTGGATCTTCGACCAAAGAATATTTAAATTTTAAATCGATAGTAGTTCATTCTGACCAACAAAAAAAATCATACATAAACAGTAGAATTTTCAACCAAAGCGGATAATCTTTCAATTGAACAGTTTATTTTCACAGAAAACGATGATAAGAAGAAGTTTTCCACTCAAAGAGATCGAGCTTCAAACTATAAAAAAAAAAGTTCAAATAAATAATCAAGTTTTGAATGATAAAAATTGTTTAGTCGAAGAAGAAAAGCAATCTTACCCATATTTTTTGTGTTCTAAGCCTATAACATAAGATTTTCTACAAAGCGGTTGAATTTTAAAACCAAAAACTATATGAACTTGGAAGAAGAAATTAAATTTTCGAACAAAAAGTTATGATTTCCAACTGAAAAATATTTATTATCAAACATAAAAATGGATTCTTGAACTACATGATAGATTCGCAGACAGATAAAAATAAATAATTACAAAAGAGTCCAACTTCAAACCAAAGAGTCCAATTTCGAATACTAATTTGTTCAATTTTCAAGTGGACAATAATTTTTCAAGCGAAAAATTGAAATTAAAGCAGAGAAGTGTGACTTTTAGCAAAGTATTCCAATTTGATATTCCAATTTGATGAAAAACTGCTCTTGGAAGAGTAGTAAACTGAAGAATTATGTAAATACTGAAGAACATGATTTTGGACCAAACATTTAATATTCCATCTTAATATTCCACCAGCATAGTTGCTCTCTTAGTTTGAACCAGTAGAATTTCACTGGTTCCCAGTGAAATTTCACTGATTGAAATAGCTAGAAGTCGGTCGCTGAGAATCAGTGAAAATTCACTGGTTCGGTCAGTGGAACGTATTTCACTAGTTCTACCAGTAAAAAAGACGTCACTGATTTGACCAGTGGGTTATTTACTGAACTGGACCTGCAACTTGATAATTGCTCATGAAAATGTTGTGATAACATTTCGTTATCAGTAACAGAACAAGATGTGCATATGGAGATCACAGAATAATAAATTTTTAGTTTCTACCAAAGGAGGAAGTTTAAAAAAAATAAAATAAAATCTTCAACAAAAACAATAAGTTTCAGAGTAGAAAAATTATTTCCTAATAGTTCAAATTTGAGTAAAATATAAATAAATTTTGGAATCAACCCACTGAATGAACCAGTAGATATAAATCACTAGGGAACCAGTCGTTTTGATGCCACTAATTCAATTCAGTGAAAACTTCTTCAAAATCCTTTGCTAACATTCATTGATTCCCCAGTGAAAATGGAAAAAGTCACTGATTTACCAGTAATAACTAGGTCTACTGATTGAAATAGTGGAAATTTTACTAGTTCAAACTAAGAGAGTGCATTATTTTCAATTATAGACATGAATAAGTAACCAAATAGTCTAACTTTCAACCAACAAAGATATATGTTTGAAAAAGAGAATGAACTTCTAACTGAAATAATGAATTTTCACACAGAGGGAAATGATTTTCAAAAAAGAAGTTTAAATTTCAACTAAGTATTCCGGTTTTCAACAAAAAGAGGAACTCGTGAACAAAAATGTCAATTTTGAAAAAGGAGATAAACTCTTAACCAGAAAAAAGAATTCTTAGCACATCAGTTCTGCTTTTATCCGGAAGGTTGAAGTTTTAACCAAGGAAATGTCCATTTCGAATCAAAAATAGTTTATTCTAACCAGAAGAAATTAATTTTCAACCAAAAAGGTCAGTTTTCGAATAGGAAAGATGAATTTCCGAAAGAAACAAAATTTTTTGCTTGCAGAGAAGTTCATTTTTCATCAAAATGATTGGATTTTATTTTATTTATTTTATTTTTCAGAATTTTATTAAATTCCAAAGTTGGTATTATCAGATAAGAAAATCTATAGGGAATCAATCTTGTATTGAATAATGTCGAGCAGTACAAGATGCTTGGGAAATTATTTACTATTGTCATAAAAAAGTATTTAACAAAAGTTGAGTTTTTGGTTGAAATGATATATAGCTTCTTCGGTTTCTGGCTTTTATGTGGAAATTTAAATGAACACAAATTTCTGTTATTCCAACTATAGAGGTCAATGGATATCTTGCTCATAACTTTTCTGTACGATTCTTTGATTTGAGAAAATTAGTGTAATTTGCCTAAACAAAATAAATTAACAAATGCATAGTATTGTCATTTTTTATTATAAGTAATTCGTTCTTTTTTTATAACTTCGAGTATGTTGGGAATACCTGCTAATATGATCCCTGGTTCGGAAAAAGAATAACTTCTATCTGTTTCAACAAATTAAATGAACAAATTGACTGTTCTGCCATTTTTCTACATACAGATTTCTCAGAGGAATGAATTCCCAATGTCTTGCTTGTAGCCCTGTCAGACAGCAATTCTTAATTTTTTAATAAATTTATGTTACAAACTTCTCTGGAGGCCGTATTTTAATGGAAACACCATATTGTTTTTTATGGGAGGCATGTTTATTATTTCTACAATTATAATAAAAATCAGTCGAAATTAGCGAAAATAGATAAAAACTCACAGTTCGTTCAGGCTGTTACGAATAAAATTGGGTTTTATAAAAAAACAATTTGGTGTTTCCATAAAAACGGCCTCAGAATAATTTCTTTGTTAAAAATTGTTCAAAAATTATGAATGGTTGTCTAACAGAAAAATATAACAGTAAAGGCCCATTGTTTATACACATTCGATTGGTTCTGTTGAAGAAACTGAATTTATATACTAAGACATAGCCAAATTAGGCATTTGTTTAGTGCATTTTTAACAAAAATTACTAAGTGTTCAGTATGATCAAAAAATAATTATGGGAAGGTACTAGGAAGACATTAAAAAATTTTTTATCTGGAAGACCGAAATCTCTATTTTTGTAAATGACAAAAGAATGAATCATATTAGTTGTTTGAACAAATAAAAATTTCTCTTTTCTTCGAAAGAGTTAATTCTAGCATATCGGAAGATGATCTGAGAAAAAAGGAAAAAGGAATTTATTAATCAATTCTATTTAAACAAATAACACTTTGTGTCCTTTATCAAAGTATTGTACAAAAAAGCTATAAATAAGATATTTATTGTCATTCCTGCTGAAAAACGAAAAGAATCTGTTTGAAAATGACGAATTTATGCATTTCTTTATAAACATTCGTATAAGTAATTAACAAATAGTGTATATTTTTCGCAATTCGTATAGGAATTTCCTTTCCTTCACTTGGGAACACACATTCAGAGGAGCTATACATTATTTTTACTAAAAATTCACCTTTTCTACAATAATTTCTTGGAAAAACTGTAAACGATTCTCCGACTATCTGTTACTACTATACATCATTCAAAACAATATTCCATAATAATATAATATACTTTCACATATATTGGATGAATCCCCACAAAATGGCATGTTCGAAATTTTTTATTTTATTTAAAAAAATTTTTGATGTTATATAAAAAAAAATTGAGCAACTTTTCATGAAATATGCTCCGACAGCTTTGTTAGAAATCTCATAAGTTTCAATCTGAGAAAAGGACAATCAAAATCGGTCTAGAAAGTCTAGTCTGGATAGGGACTCTTTTTGATCAGCTCAACCAGGACAACAAATTTTCAGTTTGGTCTGAAGCGCGCAATCTGTCTCAGGACTCTCACTGATCAGCTTCTCCAGAATAACAACAGATTTCACATAGATTCAGATATCTCTAATAAACATAACGAGAGTTCAAAATGATAAAAAATAATAAATAAATAATCAATAATGAATGAGGCAATACTATGCTTGCCTAGAATGCTATGCTTGCGACCCCAGCGGAAGAATCATTTTACTTGGAGATATGAATGGCTGGGTTGCTGCACCCGAGGGTACTTGGCGAGAAGATAAATCAAGTTAATAAATTTTTTTCTATTTTTTCTTGAGAAAATATTTGCAGTAGGATTCATTTTGCAGAGAAGAGTCTCTCAAAGAAACGAAATGATTCGCGAAGAGGGTGATAGTTCCCGTCTGAACTTGAACCGCAGATTGAGAGGAATTCGCTGACTCGTCATAGGGGTCATCTCCATGGCATGATGCAGTGACATCTTCATATTTTTCTGTCTCTTTCTCTCTTCCTCATTCCACATCGACCTCTTGCTCAATTCTTCATCGGATCAACTATGGAAAAATTTCTTCACCCCCATCGATCCGTTCCAAAGCCACATGGCATGACTCTGCTGTGTCTTCTCGACACCTTCCTGAATCCTTTCGGCTTCTTTGTCGGCCACCTGAGACACCTGGTATGAAGATCCTACATTTAATGTATGAGTAGGTATATTTTTTAAATAATAGTTGCTCAATCTTCCTAAAAGTCGTTCTAAAATTTATCCAATTTATCTTGTCAAGCAGGTGTCTCTAGACAAATTAGTCTACAAGCCACGATTCGAGTCCAATTACAACGTTTCTCTTTTGTGATTGAAGCTAAGAAGATTCTCCATGCATCGTTCCAGGCCAATGACTCAGAGCGACTTCGAAAAATATTTGAATAATGTTTTATATATTTTAGGAACATATTCCAAAAGAGCAACATTTTGTTTGAAAAAACTGTTTCAATCCTCTAATATTCAGAATGAAGGGAAACACTATCTGGGAGGCAATTCCAGCAGTATCAGTTGATAAAACAATAAACCCTATGAACAATTAAACGAAAAATATTGTTTGTGCAGTTTGTGCACATTCTGGCTTGAATTCAATAGATATAATACAGATGTTACTGGAAATATCTTTTCAGTGGTCTTTTGCAGTTCCAACTTGACATTGTTTCAACACATCTTGATTATTTAAACAATTTTATTTGACGAATGTATAACTTCTTCAGTTTTCACTTTCGAAATTTTGTTTCTATCCTAGAATAAACTAAAATAACTTTGATTTTTTCATAATTCCATAAGATTTCTCTGTTTTATAGATATTTCTTATTATTTATTTAATATATTTAATACATTTCTCAGTTCGAAGTTTGTCATTTTGACTCAGAAGTGGAACTACCATGTTGAAAATAACTTTTTCTTGATTGAAAATATACATCATATTAGTTGGTTTTTTTCCATTCATAATTCCACTGATTTGTTGGAAAGTCATGTATTTATTGTTCATATATTTTGTTGAAAAATTACATTTTTTTTCTAAATTTGTCTTTTTCAGTGGAAAACTAAACAGTTAATCATAGGTTTTTCCCTAATATTCAATTATTTGACGTGATATCCGAACATCCCATTTGTGGTTCGAAATTTGCCCAAAATTTGGTCCTCAGATTATCATTTTTCACAAAAAATACTTTGACATAAGATTTCAGAGATCAAAGGAGTTGGCAGTTAAATTTTTAGTTATTTTGAAACTTCAGAGGAATAAATAATGCATTTTCTTAAAGAAAAAATTCACTTCCGGTTTTACAGACAAAATTCCCGCTAGACCTCCTCGAAAGTTGTACTTATAAACAAATGAATGAATGAATGAATGGAGAAAAATATATTAATTTGGATATTTTCCGCAATTTTGAAAATTTTTAATAATTCATGATAATTTTATGAATTAGAAGAAATTTTGGCGAATTTCAGATGTTTCAAAGTTGAAAATTTTCAACAATTTGTAGAATTCTGGGTCATTTAAATTTATATTATTCTTATCATCAATTTGTGTATGCACGACACACAACACAATCTCATAAACCAAAAAAATGATGCACTATATGAATGTAGAAAACGCATGCGACGTGATTTAGATTGTCGCATCAAGAAATCGAAACATGACGCCATCTGTTGATTGCTTACAAAAATCAGAGAACGTAAAATGTTGAAGTGTTTGCCAATAAATTATCTTACACCGCCATCTGTTAGAAAATTTTGGAACTTACAAATCTTCATTACTCTGTGTCCTATAATAAACATTCAATTTGCAATGAAAAAATACTGAAGTCATTAATCGAGGTCCAAACTATCACATGCCTCAAGTTGGACCAACAATTGTTTGGGGTTCTTTATAAAACATTCTTGAGCTGCGCAATCTGAACTGTGCGTCAAAATATAAGAAAAGCAGAGCAATGGCATGAATGGTGATGGAAATCAGAAATGAATATATATCGAAGAAGGATCGGAGAGTGAGCGAGGGAGAAATAGGTGGATTATTGGTAGAAGAGGTAAAGATGAAAGATGAGAGATGAAAGATTATGAGAGCATATGTAGCATATGCACATTAAATAGAGTAGGAAGGGAATGCGAAGCAGAGCGAAGAAGAAAACCCAGAGACAAGATACTGAATGGGGGAGGGGAAGATTGTTGTAGTGCTTGGAGGATAATGTGATAGTGCACGACGAGGTAACGGAGAACGTCAAGAAACGAGGGGTAGATAATATGAAAATTCTCAGGACTTCACAATAATACTGACATTAGGGGGTGGTAAAGGGATTAAAAATAAGGGTAAAAAGGAGGTACATGTAATGTGAGCAGATAGGGGGCGTTGGTCAATGGAAGGAAAAGAGCGATTCCAGGAAAAGCTAAATAATTCCAAAATGTGCGAAGGACATGAAAATGAAGAGATACAAATGATGAAAGGAGGAATAGTATTATTATCAGCGGAGACAAGCAAAGGAGAAGTTAGAGGGGGAGTGATGGGGAATGGGTGGGATAAGAAATGTAAAGAAGGAACAAAGAAAGTGAGAAAAGAACTAGAAGTTGGAGAAAATGGAAAAGTGAGGAAGATGGATATAGAAGAAAAAAAGAAGGAATACACTGAGATGAAGGATGAGAAAAAAACGAGTAAAAAAAGGTTCCAAAAAGGGGCGGAGAAGCTAAAACAGAAGAAGAGATTTAGAAAGTAGAAGATAAAGAGAGAAAAAAAAGAGGAGAGGTAGACCAGAATATTGAGATAGTAGAATGGTAATAGTATTTTATTGATCTTCTAGGAGGGTAGACAGTAAAGGTACGAAGGGTGGGAAAGAGGAAAGGGAAAGAGACGAGCAAAAGGATATAACAGATGGAAAAAAATTGATGTACTAGGAATAGTAAAATGGGGGAAAGAGGGGAAGCTTCTGGTTCAGATGAGATTCCAAATGAAGTTTAAAAATATGAGGGTAATGAAGTAAAGAAAATGGCATGGATAATGCGGAATAGGGTATAGAAAGGAGAGGGATGGCTTGCGTTGCGGTCAAAAAGGTTAGTGGTAGCGATATCAAGAAAAGGCAAAGGAAGGGAAGTTAAAGAATGAAGAGGAGTGACGCTTATGCCAATCTTGCAGAAGTTACATATAACGGTATAATCGGAGAGAATAGAAGAAATTCATTAGAAAAAGATAGTGCACTAAATCAGACTGGATTTAGGAAAGTATTGGGGGTCATGGACAACATGTATGCTGTAAATTATTTAATAAATAAGAGTATCAAAAGAGGAAAAAAGAAATGATAGTTATTTTAGTCCATTGAAAGGGGGCGTTTGATTTCCTGGACCGGGAAGCAATAGGAAAAGTTATGGTGATAACAGAGATAAGGGAAGGTCTGACAAAGAGAGTTAGAATAAATGTAGGAAAGACGAAATTAATAAGGTTTAAAGAAAGAAGGGCAAGAATAAAAGTATGGACAGGGATACAAAAGATAGAAGGGAATAAAGAAAGAGGCACTTAAGAAAGAAGAAGTAAAAGACTTTGAGTATTCAGGATTCACCTTGCACGGAAATGGAGATCATGAGGCACATATAGGAGAGAGAATGAAGAAAGCGGAAGGGGTATTATACAGGTATGAGGAATAAGAAAAAGAAGGTTCAAGAAAGGTTGGAAAAGGACAATGTGGCTCTCTGAGACACCCATATGGCCGGTATTGTGATATAGAGCAGAAATAAAGGGATGGATGGAAAGGGAAAAGATGGAGAAGTTTCATGGACGATATGTGTGCTGGATGCTAAGAGTTAATTAGAGGTCACCAACATGGTAAGAGAGGGAGCGCAAATTCGGATAAATTAGGTACCAGAGCAAGGAAGAGGGCATGGAAAATTGAAGAAAAGCTGATGGAGGAAAAGGGAAGAGAGTGAGCAGAAAATGTTTGAAGGAAGTAGAAAAAAGAAGGGGAAGGTGATTGAGTTAACAAAATGAGAAAAAGTAGTTAACTTGGTAGAATGAGAGTAGGAGGATAAGGAAAGACAGTTAATAGAATGATAGGAAAAGATTGAGGAGTCGGAAAATGGTAAATGGTATAAGGTGAAGAAAAGGGGAGGACTACCAAACCATTTAGAAGTGGGTTTGGGGAAGAGAAGATGGACAAGAATAGCAAAATTTAAATTAGGGAAAAGAGGTTAGGGGAGTGATGCACTGGGAAGGAAAGGAGAAAAGAAAATGTGAAATGTGTGAATGGGAAGGAGGAGCATGGGAACATGAATGGGAAGAATGTATGAGAGGAATTGAAGATGAAGGAAGCTAACAAGAGAATGTAGTAAAGATTCAAGGGGAGGAAGGACAAGTGGAGCAGTGGATGAGGGACTTGGTTGAGAGCTAGAGGAATTAATATAAAGGGAGGTCAAAAAGCGTCTTTTTATTCCAATACCACAAAAAGTGTCTTCTCCATCTCACCCGTAGCCTACTCTCCTAAATGAATACTCCCACACGATGATTCAGAATGCTTCTTAGCTGTCAACGCCTCATTGCCCAGATGGGCCTCTACGCCTTGAAGCTTTCGATCAATTTTTCTGAGCGTCTCTCACGAAAGGTATCTTTTTAAGGCACGCAACACCTACACGAAGTTAGGAACGTTCGAGGACGAAATCAATCTCTTGACAATACTGATCCGTACCGCGCACCGGTTCAGCCAGCTCATAATTTCTCGGGTACATCCTCATCACTCTCCAAACCGAGCCGTGACCGATCCGGAATAAATATTGCCGATTATTAACTCTGCTCTGGACGTTTCAGATTTAAAACCTCTGATGGAGTGGAGGAGTCAAGCTCGCGCGAGAAGCGAAGCGGCGAGCGGCCCCAACGGTCCACCTTCGGGATGGTTGAGATGTTAAGTGGGGCCATTAGCGTGCCTAGCTGGACCATTCCGGATGATGGCATTCTTTCAGAGTCAAACGTCCAACCACATTTCTCGAACCTCCGAGAATCTCAAGACACCAGGTCACACCCAGGGCGGATTTTGAAGAATGGAATTTTGACTGCCTGAGAACAATGTTTGTTTCTAGGGAGGAATATTATCTTATACCATTTTTTGTATTTTGATTCCTTAATCCTTCCCCATCATTCTATTAATTGACTTTCCATATCTTTTTTTTGTAATTCTTCAAACTACTCCGCTTTCCTCTCCTGTATCTGTATCTGTAAGGAACTCCTTTCTTTCTTCTTCTCATTTTGTTACTTTAATCGCCCTCCTTTTTATTTCTTCCACCTCCTTCAGACATTCTTCCGCTAATCTACTCCTTTTCCCTCCCTCAGCTTCTTTTTCAAATCTTCATGCCATCTTGCCCGCTCTACCTAATTTATCCTTTTGCGTTTCCTCTCTCATCATATATCCAGGTATCCTTCCATCCACTCCTAGAGTCCATCTCACATATCTTTCCTGTAACCTTTCCATCTCTCCCCTTTCCTTCTATCCCCATAGTTCTGTTCTATATCCTCACACCGGCCATACCAGGTCCATACTCTTTTTCTTCCCCCTCAATTTCTAAACCTTATTATCTTCATCCTTCCTACATTCAATGTCAATTTCTTTTCACCTAAGTATTTCTCCAACCCTGTAATAATTAGACCCGCCATTTTCTCTTCATATTCCTTACTTTGTCACCTGCGCATGCAAGTATATAT
>WSXT02104315.1:0-11362 GCA_011762715.2 Neuroterus valhalla
TGGGTCTACACTTTTTATTTTTCATGAATACGTTCTCCAAAGCATTATTATTAAAAATATCATTACACACCTATAATAAATAATTGATTTCGAAACGTTTCGTCCTGGGCTGATTCATTGGACTCATCAATAAGGCAACCCAGGACGAAACGTTTTGACATCAATTATTTATTAGAGATGTATGATGATATTCTTCAATAATAATGCTTTTGAGAACGTATTCATGAAAAATAAAAAGTATAGACCCAATTGATAATATAAAAATTTCTCTTTAACATTGTTTTACACTGGGTCAATAAAAAAACCGATGTGTTTCAAAAAATAACCGCAAAGACATCATTAAATATTGTTTCCTTTCTCATTGATAGCTAAAATCACAATCATACATTGAACAACCAATACAGCTTCAACTGATTTAAAGAACTACCATATAAACAATGACGCTGAACAGTGTTTTTTGTCATTGGTATTTGAAATTGTAATCCCATGTTGAGAGACCAATGCATCTAGAACGAGTTTGAGGAACCAAAGTACTCATTTCATAAACATTGGTTTCTTCCTCATTGTTACTGAAATGGCTACGATATGTTGAAAAAATCAATTCATCCAGAACTAGTTTGAGAGATAAGAATCATGCATTGACCAACATTTTTTCTTTTCTTATCGTTAGTTGAAATTGAAATGAAGAGACCAGAGCATCTATAACCAGTTTTTAAGATCAAAATATTTGCAACTGTCGACAAACACTGCTTCCTTTCTCATTGGTAGTTAAAATTCCTTCCACATGTGAACAAACCAGTGCATCTAGAACCATTTGCAAGCACCAGAACCATTCAACAAAAGAAAGAAGTTGCTCATAATGGGATTGTGGGTGATAAAATAGTTGAGAGTTCAGCCAATGAATTCTTTAGAGAGGCAGTTAGTCGACATGGTCCCTCCTCTGGCTTTGGAAACCCTGTAGGGTCGCTTCCTTTCTCGTTGGTGAACAATACGGAGGCAAAGTTGGTGCGAAGTTTCCCATGGCTGATGCTACGGTAAAGAGTCGAGAGGATGAGGCGGGTTTCAGGTTCTTGCGGCATGGCTGAGCGGTTTAGGCAAGGCGTTAAATAGCTCGCAAGTTTGCCATGGCAAAACAATGTGGCCCGAGTGTGAACCTGGCAGCCGTTTCGCTGGAAGTTGCCTTTAAAGGCTGTCTATAGTCTATATCCACGCATATACACCTTTGCGTTTCCTGTCACGCTTGTTCGCGTGTCGAGGGTACCAGCTTTCCTGCCCGGACATGTTGTGGTATGGCCATCGATCCATGCCGGAATTTTCCTCCAACTCCCAAATCCCTGAGTCAAAACCCATTCCTGCTTCTCATTCGCACCTTTTCAAATGACCGGCGTCATTCTGTATCATTTCCTTCTCCATAATGCTCAATATGAATTAATCGAACAGGATCGATGTGCAACGGAAGGTACGTGGAGAACAAGCATTTTCTGGAATGGGGGATAAAAGGGTGGGAAAGTCCGAGCTTTGGAGAAGTGCCTTCTGGTATTCGATGCGTACGAAGCGGGAGAGCTTTGCTGCGGATGCGCGCTTATCGAGCAGAGACGGATGCTCCATTATGTCTACATACTCGACATGCCGGCCGATTGAATTGAATCGTTCGTCAGATTACCCAATGACGCATAATGCCAGTTCGAAGGTATTCCAGACACGTGAGAGAAATTCCTGGAATCTCCTCATTGTTATGCAATCATGAGTCAGTGCAAACCACTAGATAATATTTCCTTTGTGAAACTAACGGCAAACAATGTCGCAAAGTCAGAGAGATTTCCTGATTTTCTGTAACCTGCTTTTCTCATATGTCCCCGTATCCTAAATCTGCATACCCGGATTCACCTGGACATGAAGTCATAACAGTATCGTTTTTGGAGCTTTGATTTCAATTAGCTGAAATTAAAATACAAATACACGTTTGGATGCATCCTGAATATGAGAACATCTCTGCTCGGGAGCAAAAATGATAATAGAAGATTTTAATTATATTTGCGAAGGAAAAGAGGAGCAAAACGAAAAGTCAGCTCTGACGTGCATCGGCGTCGAGCGGTTTGCTCTCTACTGAAAGTTTCATTATATCATACAGTTTACAACACAGTTTCACTTATCAAACTTTGTTTCGAGCTTTAATTGCCATAGCAGAATTATAATTATAGACACATTTACGGTACGTTTACTGTTCATACGTACGTCATACTTCATTCCTGATAAGTAGTTCACAATTATTATCATGAAATAACTATTCCCGATTTTTTGTTGCACGATTTGGAGAAAAATTTCGAGAAGGCACACCCTTCTGTATGTGATCCATTTCTGATACTTTCCAGTAACACCGAAGGATCTGTAAAACTCAATTCCAACGGCGCAACTTGAAACTCTCTAAGCGTAGTGATCATAGAGGTTCCCTCTGTCGAATAAACCCAGAGAATTTTCCAACTTTTCCCAGGAGGACTGAACGATACTATCAAAATGTTCGAAACTTTCCACGGTCCGTTTAAGCGTGTGTGTTGTCTTGATTCCCTAAGAAACTCGGTATTATTTGAAGAGATGTGAATGGATGAAGGTTAGATAACATTTTTCAGAAGGGGGAAAACAAGCAGCTAACTTTCCTATCCCTGTATTTCTCTTGCAAGTTTAAAAGAACTTGCAACGAATTTCGGTTGGTAAAATCTAATTCCTTTGAAGGAAAAAACAACGGAACATGAAGCAATAAAAATCAAAGTAATAGGTGCGTTTGTCGAAACTAAGAGCCAAGTCTACTGAACGCAATTTTCAATCTGTACCCATTGCCAGGAACATAGAGATTTATCGAGAGTCGTACACAGTTGTCGTCGTCATTACTTGGGTCGGGGAGCGAAACTTCCAGAAATTGCTAAGATTTCAATCGGGAGCGATTAGGACCTCGAGTTATATCGCCAACAAAGGGTTCGACATTCTCCGGTCAGTAAATCCAGAGTTTGGTGGCGATGGGACACCCATATTGCCCTCGTTACTCACCAACCAGAGACATTGGCAAACAACACGAAGGTGTGACTACATTCTTTCTTTTCCTGCAAATTTTCTCATAAATCTTCCTTCTTGTTGGTAATCTCCGTCATCAGCCACATCATTAACAATTATCAATATCAAAACCAAAAAAGCGAGATCTCTAACTTCTGGATAGGATGTGAGCAACATCCTTCAATCCGTCAATGCTAACGTCAATAACAATGATCAACAGAATTTTTCGAATGTTTTAAGATCAAAAACTTGTTGAAAACCTGCTCAAATATTCCACACCTTCACAATGTAACCACTACCAACTATCTTATACTTTTTGATGAAACTGAACGTATTAAAATCTTCCTCATAAGCAACATTATGAATAATTATCAGTAACTTCAGCAAACAACAGGAAGGTGTTACTACATTTTTTTATTTTCTAAACCTACATAACAAATTTTCCCACATGTTGACAATATTTCCCAGACCAGCAGTCTTATAGCCTACTTGAGAACAACTGAGCCTTTTGAACTCTTCGTCATCCGCAACATCGTTAACAATTATCAGTATCAGAATCAATAAGCAGGATCTCTATCCATTTCTAGGAGAGGGTACCAACAACATCTCTTGAAACTATACATAGGAACGTCTCTAACAATGATTCTAGAAAATTTCCTAACGCCTAATAATGAAAACCTTAGAAAATAATAAAAAGATGCAACTAGGTTTTTAAGTTTCCGAATATAAAGCACAAATCTTCCCATATGTTGACAATTTTACCAAAACTAATGATCCACTACTCTTCAAGACAACCAAACCTATCAAAATCTTTGTCAATAGCGATTTTATTTAGAATCATTAGTATCAAGATCAATAATCAAAATCTTTTGGATTCCTGGACATTGAGCAAAAATGTTAAAATCCGTCCATGTAACCATCGATAAGCATGGTTTTAGCAACTCTTCGAACGTCTAATAATAAAAATTCCGGCGAATAATAGGTAGTTATCACTACATTCTTCAACTTCCCAATTTACATCACAAATGTTCCCACATATTGACAATAATTTCAAGACCAGCGATCTTATACTCATGGGTTTTAGTAAACCCATTGGAATCTTCGTCAATAGCAACATTATTGACAATCATCAGCATCATAGTCAATAAGCGAGATCTATATCAAATTCATAAACAAGGTACCCACAACATCTCTAAAAACCGTCCATATAACCATCAATACCCATGGTTCTAGTATTTTTTCTAGCGTTTAATAGTGAAAACCCTGGTAAACAACAGTAAGATGTTTCTTCATTTTTCAGATTCCTCTACATCAGAAATCTTTCCACATTAAGACAATGTTTTTAAAATCAATGATCTTTCACTGATCACTAACAGGGGTCCAGCAGCATTTCCAAATTAAACTGTTTTGTTGCAAATTCGTCATTTGAGAGAAGTTGATTGATTGATTCAATGTGTCCCCTGAGGATTTACATTTTCCTCGAACCTCTCCACCATTCCTTTACACACCCTACCACTACCTTAGTAGTAAGTAAAGGGGACCTACAGCTTAAGGTGGGTTCCAAACCACCAAGAACCCCAGACCCAAGTACTCAGAGCAAGCTTTTTCTCAAGAGGTACCGGCACCACGACTTTCCGGAGATGAACAGTCCCTTGCTAGACAAGTGTTCCCCGCGTGGAACGCCGAAGCTGTTTCAGAGTTCAAGGCGGGAATCGAACCCACAACCAGCCGGCGTGGGTCCAAAAGCGCATGCCTTAGCCTCCACAAGAGGTCGTAAAGGATGCTCGTAAAAATTTCAACGGGTGTCATATATATATATATCTCTCTCTCTAGAGTTTCTAGACCCCAATGAGATCGAGATTAGGATCGTTGACGTTTCTCTTTCATATCACATTTACAAGGCAATTTTTGCAGGATTTCCCACCAGCTTATGTACATTCAAAAATCCTTCATAATTATCAGGATAACAACTTTTGAATCGCAAAAATTAGACAATTTTCACTTATATTATGAAACTATAATGAAATAGCAAAAATCGCAAAAGTAGACAGATTTTTGCGATGCAAGCTTTGTTGTAAAGCTAATAACAATGAGATATCATATGTGGCGGATATTTCTCGTCAAGCTAAGCGAATTCATCAAGACGTCTACAGCGATCATTTAAGAGGCTCTCCACAGACTTTTCTCTATCTAAATGTGTAAATAATTATTCCAAGCACGGACTCACTCGAATGCTGAGTTCTCAAGGTAAAATAATGCTTGTGTAAGGATATAACAACTGAATTAATTGGATGATAATAACAATTTTTACGCCACGAAGCACGACAAATACATCATTGAAGATCTGTAGAAAGGGAGGGGAAAAACAAGAAAACCCCCAAATAGTATATAAGCTGTTTTACAAATTTCGTGTTCAATACGTTTTTCATTAATTTGAAGAGAATAATGTTCCTCTATATAACCCTCTTGACCTTGGGTTTCTTTCATTCTATTGGTAATTATATAATAAACTAATCTGATCTTTCGGGTTGTTCTAGGCGTACAATCGAGGAATAAATTAATTTTGAACGCGATATTGCTTCGAGTGAGAAGACAGTTCTAAAATTTATTGATCAATTATTTATAAGAGATGTATGTTTTATTACAGAATCAAGTTCACAACCAGGCCCTGGCCCAAATAAACGTAGATTAGTGATTATTGATGAGAAGCCTGCTGGAACGAGTACTGATGAAACCAGTCATCTAATTGGTACAGCTTCTGAAGAACAAGCCGCTCAAGATCTTGTTGAAAGAACGCGCAGAATATGTTAGCAATTTTGCGAGTATAGACAAAAAAATTATATATTATGTGCGAACTGTGTAGTGACTATGGACATATTATATATTACCTGCGTACGGCGTAGTCACTACGCAGTACGCATATATGTATATATATATATATATATATATATATCTTTTTATTTGTTTATCCAGATATAGGTTCAAACCCTGCCAACTCTCTTAATCCTAAAGAACTTCATTTCGATACAATTCGACCAAAACCTGAAATTCGCAAACTTCCTCAAGGATCACGGATAGCACGAGGTTTCTTCATTCCCGGAAACTATTTTTTCAAAGACAAACATGGTCATTTTCAACCAATTTTGCCGACATGGTATGATGCAGTAGCGGATCGGGATGATAAGATTGTTGGCTTTTTCATGAAGAAATGGAGTAGAGAGTTCTATGGAATATTTCGTACAGCACATGGAGCTCGAGTAAAAATAGACGAGCGAAACCAAACTCCAACCTACATGGACTGGACAGAAATGAACGAATGCTATTCCGCTTGTAAAATGTACGAAAAACCTGCAAGGATGTACAGGCCTACTCTCCAACCTCAATAATTAGTTAATAAAATAAATAAATCATTTCCGTATTAACAACTGTGATTTCTTGTTGTTTTGGATGATCAATGGTGAACCCCCTCAGGGCATACTATTATCTCCTTAACATCTTTGACCCGATCTTTTTACTCCTTCGACCTCATACATAATAATCTCAACATCTTACCTAGCGTATTCTTCTTCCCTTTCCACCCATGCTTTCTAGTTTCTCTTCCCTATACTCTATTATCTTTCTCCACCTTTAGCTACTATTCTCCCTCTAAATCCTCCGGCTTTTATAATCACCTTTAACTATTCTTCACCAAAACCCTACTCTCGTAGAACTTCTTCAGAATTCTCTTACCATCCTTTTCCCTCCTTTCCACTCATGGAACCATTTTATGCATACTCCCATCTCTCCTCCACCCATTCACATACTCTGGATTTTCTCATGTCACCTTTTACAATTTATTGCACCTTTCTCCTCATCTTTTCCTATCCATACCTACTCATTCTCTTCTCCCTAATACCTCATAGTCGATACTTCATTCTTCCCCTGTGCACCGATCTCTCAGGAATATCTTCTTTCTCCATCCTTTCGTGTTAACTAAACCTCCTCTTTCCTTATCTTCTTTTGGCTAACTTATCCAGCGATGTCTACAATCAGATTTATCCTTCAAAAATTTTACCTCCCAAGCGCGAGCCGACAAGGAAGTCTCTTCTTCCGGTGCCTCCCACGAAAAGATCCCACCTCTGGTTCGCGAGTTTCTACGAGTCTAGCGCGAGCCAATCACGCGAGACTCCCTCCCCGTGCCTTCGACAAACAGGTCTTGATTTGTAACTTCTACGAGGCGAGCGCAAACCAATCCCACGTTACTTCCCAGACATCTGCGCACCCTGATCCGAAGTTCTAGACTCTAAATACAGGGCCTTTCAAAACTGATAAAGGGATGGGATAATCGTTAAGAAAAATTATCGATGATTATCGATAAGATTCATCCGTTATCGATAATTATCGATTACTTTCCCCCTCTATCATCTATTGCAGCAAAATTTGATTATCAAGCTAGAAGGTGATGGAAATCATTGGATTTCCGATTAATATCATTCCAATTTTGTTTATTATTGTGGAACAAACAAATCAAACTTTATATTTTCAGAAACTTGTAATTTTGTCCTAGAAAAAGAAGCTTCTCGGCCATATCAGGGGTCAGACAAGATTGTCTGTCTGTTATTGGTGAATTATCGATAACTATTGTTAAGCTCGCCAGTTATCGATAATTAACTATACCAACGCTTATCGATAGTTATCGATAATTATCGATCATTTCCCATCCCTAAACTGATACTTCTGAGATGAAAGAGTCAAAATAATGAATGATATAAGATAATAAGAAGGGAAGGTCTACCATGGTATGTAGAAAGGGGGGGGGGGGGGGACAAGAATAGCAAGTTTTTGATTAAGCGGTGATGAGTGGTAGTAGGAAAGTAAGGAAGTCGATTAACCAAGGAATCTTTCGAAATACTTAATTACGTAAAAGTCTTGTTTAAATAATATATTTATAGAAAATATTTTAATCGATTTCTGATCAAAAAAGAGAGTCTCGCCTTTTCAAGGTAAAATAATAGTACACACACGGGTAATTAACAGCTAAGTAAATCATGTGATACTATTCACAATGTGTCATATCACAAAGCTCCCCAAATAAACCGGTTGAGATATTTGCTCATGAGAGGGAAAACAAAAATATACCAAAATAGTATATGTAGACGAAATATCAGAATATTCATTTTCTTCACTGACTTTAAAATTTCTCAGCAGTCATTCTTTTGGATATTTAGAGAGACAATGTGTTTCCTCCATACTCTCATCTTCACCTTGGCTATTTCTCTCCTGTCTCTTGGTGGGTATGGAGTAAATTAAGAGTTCTGTTCTTTAGTCCTCATTAGGTACAAAGGAATCTCACTAGCCGGGGTCGGCAGGAAGAGTCGGGCTGGAGAGGGTGAGCCACGTGGTGGGAGAACTATACTCATGTCAGATAAAAGTCGCGTTTGTGTTCCTTGGGCGACGGTCAATTTCGCAACAGCTACCTGTCTAAAGTTCCCCCACTACGCGGCAGATCCCCACGCAGCCGGGCTACTAGCGCCGACTCTGGTCATTCTTTTGTTTTCGAGCTTCATTTTGAGAATCGACAATAAAGATCACATTTGGTGGCTCCATAACTAGGAAAATTAATTTTTTTTTGTTTCAGAATTGAATGCACAGTCCAGCCCTAACCCAAGGAAGGGGTTCAAAATGTCCTCCAAATCCACAGTACGCATTCGTCAATCAAAAAGTGGTAAAAGTTATTCAGAAACACATATTAATTTTTCAAAAGATTTCGACTTTGTTTTTAATCGAATCAAATCCTGAATTTCAGGATAAACTAAGGTAAGATAGATTGCGTGTGTAAATAATCCTGTTTTTTTGTTTTTCATTTTTGAACAAACGCTTGTAAATGGGTTATAGTGGTGGAGTTGACGTAGTAGTCCACTTATGAGTTTCACAAAGCTGCTTCCTGTGATTGTGCCAATATAAGTTGAGAATGTTTTACAATAACGAAATAACGATCTCTATTCGACATTCCTATTTGTCACGTTTTACCTTTGTTTAATCTTCTTATCAATATAAAGTCTTCAAACAATTCATGCCTTATATTTTTCTGTCGTTATCAGGGTTTCTACCATAACCCAATTTTGGAATCCTCTGACATTTCTCTGACTTTTTTGTTGAAAATTTCTTGTTAAAGTTTGAAAATTAATCTTTGAGTCAAAACTACAAATCCAGTTGAAAATCGATTTTTCTTGGTAACAAATTGAACTTTCGGAAGAAAATTTCATTCTTTTATTAAATTTTCTGGGTGGAAGAATTATATATATCCTTTCTGGTGCAAATTCAGATTCCAAACATGGCGAATCTTCTCAACGTCCCGAATCACCTCCTCCTGAGGATGATTTGCATAGACTACCTCCAGGAACAGAAATAGCATACCAATATTCGTTTCCTGTAGGATATAAATTTATAATGGGACGCGATTTTTTCCTAATAGGATCGGCATTAAGGGAAGCAGTGGTAGATAAGCATGGTGATGTTGTTGGATTTTTTGACAAAAGTTATCAGAAAAACCTTTACGGAGTATATCGTGTAGTAAATGGACGACGCTGCAAACTAGTGGAGAAAGATGATGCACTCAGCTACATGGATGAAATAGAAGAGTTCGAATTATATCCTGAACATGTAGAATACAATAAAACCGGAGTACCACGCAGAAAATATGTCGGTCTTCGTGGGCTTTAGTCGATCATCGAGCCTTTTATTGATTTGTGCATTATGTCTATTTGTGTAAATAAACACTTATCACCTATCGATCTCCATATCTAATCCTAATTTTTCTACTGTCCTTCCCACTTGCCATTAGAATCTCTCTCTCCTATTCTACACCCTCATTTATCTTCTTCAATTCCTCTAGCCATTTCTACCTCTTTATCCATACTGCGTAACATACTATGCCTTTTCTCATCCTTCTCCCTGCTGCATCCTCCACACAAATACCAGGTCTTCATCTTGCTATTCTGATATATCTCCCTCTACCCTCTTTCAAGATAATTGGGTATTCCTATTTTCTGCATCTATACTATTCATTTTATCTACGTTCCCTATTCTCATCTATCTACTACTCGTGTTTTGTATCTTTTTTGACTCCTTCATTATCTGTATTTTCTTCTTCACCCATCCTTCAATCTCTGAATAATCCCTTCTTCCCATAATGTTCATTCTATAGCCTTCTTCTGCACTTGTTCTTAATCTATCTTTTCTAGGCTTGCAAAGTTTGTGCGGAAAGCGTGAATGAAAGTACAAAGAAGCTGAGTAACCTCAAAACTTCCTTAGAATAAATTTAATGCGTCCACCTTGTTACTTTTTATAAACTCAATCTAAGAAATTGTGATCAATGGGCATGGAGTCAATTCCGCACTATCCGCCAGGGGGACAGGGGTCAATCGCGCACTGTCTATCAGAGGGACAAGGGTCAACTCCTTAATATCTACCTAAGAGTCGCAGGTCGATTCCGGAGCAGTTATTTGAAGAGAACAGGGCAATTCCGAATTACCTAGCAGATGAGTACGGGTCAATTACACTCTATCTACTGAGCGATAGGTGTCTATTCTGCACTATCTACTGGAGCACAGTGATTCCAAATCCCAAATTTCCGGTCAAAACCTCGAAAATCGGCAGTTTCCGATCGAGATGAAATTCACTGTGCGTGTGTAAGGTGCATTTTGTCGAGAAATCCAAAAGAACAGATTTTCATATTTATCAGTTTCGACAAGGTATACGCTCAAAGTCGAACGTTCCGCCAAACACTTGTCACGCAGCTGAAGAGTCTGGCGCGTCCGAGTGAAATATGAATGTCGAAAAAAAGCAGTTGCAAGTGGACCAGTATTTCCTGACCTCATATATTTTAATCGTTAAGGTATGTAGAATATTTCTGTACTAAAGTCGGGGTCAAAAGTACGCGTCCCTCACTTTGATCATCCCTGCAGCTTTAACGAAAAATCGCATAGCATTCTAGAAAGGCACTTGTAAAAGCTCAAAGTCTTCCGAATTGAATGATATATGAATTGGTATTTTGTAAAATTTTTAACAATATCTGTGGGGTAAAACGTGATGAAAAACAAGATTTTGAGGATACTTTTTTTGAGGCTCGACTTTGACAGCTGCCTCAAGCGAGCTAGATGTCACCAGAAATCTGAAAAAATTCACAGACACTCCTTAAGGTGTCCTGAAGGCAATGCAATTTTCTAAATTTCAAAATTCGAAATAATTTACTATTTTTAGGCTGGTTTTTACTAACATACCATCGTGGGAAGGAATGAAGATAGGAAGTTGTTTTATGGCTCAAAATGTGCAATTT